>JAABKM020000032.1:27355-39855 GCA_016277805.2 Papilio aristodemus | reverse complement strand
CCCTGTGCTACCCACTGTCCACTTTCCACTCTTCACAAACCACTTCCCTATCACATAAGAATATCTGACGACTACTCATCGACGCCAACCTTGTGTTCGAAGGGACGCCGGAACTGTAACCTTTACCGGTATCGCTAGTCGATACCTTGGTATCGATCCTTACTTCATTTTTGTCTTCTCCGAATAATCGATGTTGGGTAGTAGTTGGTTTCTTTTTATTGGATTAAGATGGACATGAAATATGCATAAAATAATTTACTTCTTTCTTTAGTGGACAAAAAATCTTCCATCTGTCTCTATTGCATTTTCTCAAAATCGTAATTCTACTATTTTCCTTGATTACAAGCCAATGCTCGACCGAAACTGTTTAACCCCGACGTTCTTACTCCCTGTCCATTTCACGTTGTCTACTCTTGAATTTTGTCGCATGGCACGGATTTTAAATCGCAATTTTGTATAAAGTTCGTGCACGAAGATACGAAAACATTGCACGGTGCACGTGCATTTGCATGGCTTGGTAACTTTGCACAGTTAACAGTTTTGTTCTGTAGACACTTTGCGGTAGCGGTACAAATGACAACTAATGCATTAGTGCCGCGGCAATGCTTACCCCCGCTAACCCCGTCCTACGGCCGCGCCGGCCGCTTCCGAGCGCCCCCGACCGCCCCCGATCGCTCCCGACCGCCCGCTAGCGCCGCATTGAACACAGCGACGGCACTGGACGAAGGTAAATTTAGTAAATCTTTTATGTAATAGAACATATATTACATCACCCGTTTACTTTGCATTACTTTGGAGTGGGAAAATATAATTTTCGTTTCGTCAGACAAACGGATGGAGTCACGTCGCTTCGCTTCTTGTTAGCAACGAGATAAAAGGGCAAAGGCAAAATAACAATAGGGAATGCATATAAATGAGCTAGTTCCTCTGCCGACAGCGAAGTCGTGAAGGACAAGTTTCGAAAAAGAATCATTAAGTCATAAAGCGCAATGTTCCAGGGGCACCGGGAGCCACAGGTGCGGCGGGTGCGGCTGGGCCGGCGGGGCCACGCGGGCCGCCCGGTGCCGACGGCCGCCCCGGCACGACGGGCCTGCCCGGCCCGCCCGGAAAGCCGGTAAATTCTTCCTTTGCCTAGTCTTATAATATTTTAGAACATTACCTGTAGTAATTAGGCAGCTTGTACATCTGGATCCTAAAGCTCGGAGCTGTACTGCTATAAGATTTGAGCATCTGCCTAACGCACATTTCGGCTTCCAGAATTTTTTAAAACCTTTGTCTCTTTATAATGTATTTTTAAAAACCTAATCGATCAGTATTCTATACATCTTATCATGACGTAGGAAAATTTAAAGAAATAAGTACAAATCTTTAAGCATTCGGTCAAAACGGGCGACAACGGTGACGGAGAGTGACATGCGACGCCTGTGTACGCTGAAGGGCGGCTGCACGTCGCGTGCTCATCTGTTGTCTGAGGCGACGATCTCGGAAACAGAGATTTAATCGCGATCGTTGCAGGGCGAGGTGGGACCGAAAGGAGGGAAGGGCGACTACGGGGACATGGGCTCGCCCGGCATGCTCGGCGCGCCCGGCCTGCCCGGCCCGCCCGGCTACCCCGGCCTCAAAGGCGACAAGGGCGACAAAGGCGACTCGGTTAGTGTCACTCAGGCGGTTTTCATACTTGCAACAAATTAGCTGAAGGACGTACTATATCAATATTTTATTTAATTTAGTCTATAATGTTTACAGCATTATGAATTGATTAATATTTTATTCGTACGCCCGATATTATAAAAATGTATGTTCTGGACTTCTGCACATTTGCTTGGCACTATGAGTGTAGGCGCTGTGTGGTGTCGGGTCGGCGACGGATCAACGCGCACTGTACATGTCGCGCCGTGCAGTCAGGCAGGTCGAGGAGATGTACCGAGCAAGAATCTAAAATCGAAATATCGTTGGATTAAATTAACACCACCGTTAATTAATCGCATTCATTGCCCATCCATCATTGTTCATCGTGCTCTTGCCCTTTGTGATGTTAAATAGGTTTTTTTTTTAACTTAAGTTGCTACTTTTACAAATTAGTTTAAGTAAACTATTGAACTTGGTTAGTAAGAGTCATGTGTTATGTGGTGTTAACTTCCCGTTCGCTGTTGCATGTGGGCGGCGCCGCGGCCGCGCGCAGAAGTACAGGAAGCTGAGAAGAAGGCAGGTAACTATCTCCTCCCGCCGCTACACTCGCTATTGTAAAAACATGTATTACATCCATCAACTTAACAAAAAAAAATTCAAATATAAAAACGTAGATAATTGTAAACGTTGATTTGAAAATAACTTTTGAGATATTGTTAAAAAATAATATTTAGAAACAGTTTTTAAATATTGTATAATTGTTTGTTCACATCGGCTTCTCGCGACAGTAGCGACAGTAAATAGTAGAACATGCTCGGCATTTACATCATTGTGTAGTTCAGGACTATTTCCTTATAGCCACTGTTGAACTTGCAGGGCGACGGCACGGGCTACGAGCTCTACGGCCACGAAATGGTAAGTTACCTCATCAGATCAGTCGATCATTGGAGTCCACTCCCACTACCACTCCCACTCCCAGTCTCAGCTGCTGGTAGTTCGGATCAACGACAAAGATCAACAACGACGGCGACGGCTCCTTTAAATGTTTTCTCAAAATGACTTCACCTAAGATTTTTTCTTGGTTGAGAAGCCATCTTTTGTTTGATATTAATTCAAGGAAAGAGAAAAAAGTTCACAGTTCACCATTATTAAAACTAAAGTAAATATTTACAGCACTTTACTATTTATTATATTAAAGTTTCATTTAAATATAAAAAATAGACAAAACCTATTAAAATATTTAAAATTACCGAAATACATCTAACACCGTAACCAAAAAACAAAACTTTTCGTTTTTATTACAACTTTCAAACATAAGGGAAATTAAAATAATGGTTCTTTTGATAAAATGTAAAGAATTTCTAGTCCTACTTTAATTCAATGACAGTGTAAGTAGATTTACAGTGACGTTACTGGTAAAACAAATTTACAATAACATTGTGCCAGTAAAAGATTTGAACAGCCGCCCGCTAGAAGAGCCGGCGACGCGACGCAAAGCGTTACAAGTAAGGCTTAGCAAGCCGTCCAGGGACTGGTCAATTGAGCCGTTCAGTTACTTCGATGAGTCGCGGACACGACATGTCGCGGGGAGTGAGCGAGAGCGGCCGCTGGACTACTGCTGTTGAGCTAACAAAAGAAGACTGAACAGTAACTACTGACCGATCACAAGGCAGCTGTACGCGGGCCGCGGGCGACGGACGAGCTAACCGGACATCAAACGAATTGAGCAAGTCTATTCTATCATTGGTTGGTCCATCACCCAAGTGCACTCTGAAGCGGGAGGATCGCGGTCCAGTTTATCGATGCGAATCGCGCAATGTCAAATGGAATTGCAAAACATTTTAAAAATTCGTATGAATCTGAGTAATTTTCATGTGACTAGTCCTAAGGGTATTTACAAACGTTTGAAAAGTCAATGTTTTTTTAGTCTAATCTCGAAAAAATTTTAACTGTACCCAGACTTAAACTACGTACTGACCACTGAAACTCGTATGTAACCACACAGTGAGTCACTGCCTGCGCGTAGAGCGCTACAACCTTAGTTAAATTATATTGTGTATTACTATGTTAGAAAAAAACTTGCCACACTTTTCGGGATCTTGTAAAAGAAAATTAATAAAAGACTAATCATGACCAAAAATTATTTGGACCAACATTAAAGATAGGTTAGGAGAGCAATGTTAAAATGCTCTAGGAAAGGAAGGGATGGGAGGGGGATGAGGATATGACAGAGCAGGGGATCAATGGGTAAAAGAATTATTCTTTTTCTATTGATCCCTTCTTCTGTCCTTTAAAGGTAGGCAACGCATCTGCAACTCTTTTAGATGTTGCAGATGATGTCTATGGGCGTCGGTCACTGTTAGGTGTACCGCTTGCTCGTTTGCCACCTTGTTGTATAAAAAAACAGTAAAATCGTGACGCCTCCATTACGTCACCTTGCGCCCGGTGGTTTTACAAATTAATCTCATATATTAATTTAAATCTGATTCGCCGCCTTTGTGTGCTAATGTTTCAATGAAAATAATATGCTAATGTAATGTAAACATAACGAAAACTTTGAAAGAATATTTTTATAAATAACCGTTCGCTGTGGACAGATGATGGGGCCGCCGGGTGCTCCGGGGGCGCCGGGCGCGCCGGGTGTTGCGGGCCCGCCCGGCATCAAGGGTGACAAGGGCGAGCCGGGCGCGCGTGGCAAGGCGGTACGTACTCTGACGGATTCTGCGCGATCCGCTCCTCTCTAGCGCGCCGCTGACATTTTTGCGTCACGCGACGCTAACACGGTCATTACGACGATGTTGCGAGATGACGATGATGCGGATTTCACTTTTAATTGATAACATTATAATTCTTATTAATTTCAGGGCGAACGAGGTGAAAAGGGAGATGCAGGGCCAATGGGACTCCCGGTTAGTTTTACGAACACTTCTGAAATTCAATTAAAAAAGTAATTAAGTTAGAATCCGTTTTTAAGAAGGATGTTAACTTTTATTACCTCGCTTTATTTAAATATTTGTCCCCATTTCATGCCACATATAGTAGGAAAACATGCACACATTATCTTTCCATTGCAGGGTCCCGTAGGGCTGCCAGGCGAGATGGGAGCCTCGGGCGAGCCGGGCCCCGCCGGTGCCACGGGCCCCCGGGTGAGTACGCCGCCCACTAACCCTGCGTAGTTAGACGGACCGGTCGCATGGCGTGATGCACTAACCCAGGTTGTGGCGCAGGAGAACCGCTGGCCGCCGGACTTCGCGCGCGCGTAGCCCCGCCTCCGCCGCGCCCCGCGCCGCCCGCCGCACCCCTCGCGCCCCTCGCGCCCCCGTGGTGCCTCAACACAACGCACCAAACCTGTACATTGTAATATTTGTAACTACTAGTCTAACCGTAGCTATAAGCGATTTACTCTAAGAAGTTACCAAATTTAGCATATAAGTGTTGCAAATTTGTATAAATATGATATATTTTTTACTCGTACGATTAAAGTGTCGCCCGAAGTCGGCGCGCGAGGCCGTCTTTTGTATTAAGTGTAGCGGACAATGTAAATTGCCTTTTATCTTTTATTTCTCGTCGCTAGCTGTCACAAGCGAGCGGGCGCGCTCGGGCTCGGCGCCGGTCGGGCGTCAGGCGCTTTCTTCACGATCATTCTTCATGTCTGTTTGTATATAATATTTGAATTATTCTTCGGCTCGCTTAATTTGTGTGTTTATAAATACATTTTATATGCAAAAAAAGTCGTCATATAAATAATGTTTAATAGATAAGGCCTTTCCTATCAGAGATACTATTTTTAAAATGAACCGATAGTGTAAATTTGATAAGGAATCTTTCTGTGTCGAGAGACGGAGTCCGCGCGTGTCGCTCAACCGACTGGGTCGTCTCGGTCATGCGGCGCGCGCGCCTCTGTCGCGCCTACCGTCAGGCGGCCGAGGACGTCGTGGTCCGCACGCGCTCGGCTCTCGGCTCGTAAACCTTTAAGCCCTTTAGCACACAACTGCGGATGCGAACTAAAACCGAAGCGTACGTGTGATCCAAAGCACTGATAAATTTAAAAGGCATGCTACTTTCATACACGCGTGTGCTAAACGACTTAGAGGTTCCTTAGCGGCGCCCTTCGGAGGCGAACGTATTATTTTTGTATATGTTATGTATTTAATCTAAGCACGAATGTACAAAATTGTATCGATTTGTAGACTTAAGGTACGAGGTTGTTGAAGGTCCAGGAGACCGGCCTAGTTTATATTCCTTCCCTCTAGCTCTCCCTCTCGTCTGTGTATTATCATTGACATTTAGTTTTTATATAAACGCGAAAGTTGTCATTTGTACCATACGTCACGAAATCATTAAATATTGTTGTTCAAAAATTATTTTTGACAAAAATAAAAAAACTGCATGCTATGCATATCTGTCTATTCTATTTCATTCTTATTTACCCTCATTCCGTAAAAATTATACGCAACCGTGGCGAAGCACGGCGCGCCGCCGACCGTCGCCCGCCCCAAGCTTCCAGTGCATTCGGCCGCCAGCTACAGCACATTCGGCTAGCAGCTAGACTTGTCGCGACGTCGCCGGGGAATGTGAGCGACACGCATGGCCAGCATGAGCATGGGCCCGCGAGTGCAGTATAACCGAGCTGACGTGTGCGTTGTTCCGCAGGGCCCGCCCGGACTCGACGGCATGAAGGTATGTACCACTCAGCAAACAAAGAAAAAAAATTACTTTACGTCACCAAATAAAATACATATACACAAATATTTATCACAACGCGACACAATTTATGATTCGTATATCAAATGATAAGCTACAGCTAACGTCACAGATGCGTTACATAGCGATTTTGTCTAGAAGAAACATTTCTGAACATTGTATTTAGACATGGAGCACCACAAAAGATCTAGTTCCATAATTCAGTAGCGTTGCTACAATAACCTCCCGGATCGGTTCAGCGTCGAGTAGTGTTTGTGACGAAGTGGCCTGTACTACTATCACGATTTAAAAATTGATAATTGAATCACTCTCAACTCACAGCTTTACATCATGGTTTTTACATCAAGTAATAAATAAATAAATAAACGTTTATGTCAGACTTAAGTAACATCCATAATTTTTAGTAAAAGAAACAATGAAAAACTTAGTCTAGTATTAGTATGATTCATATATAAGGATAACATAATGATCCAACCGACAACAGGACATACAACGATACGACACGACTGGTATTCGGAAGCCACATTCACCGAGTACAATGCACACACTTACTGCACGGTACTTGTACTTGTACACTCTCATTTATAACTTACATGCAGGCAGAGTTTTGAAGACATTTGAGTAAGTATGTTTTCCTCGGCGAGTGTGGCGGGGGACCGGTGGCCCGAAGGGCGAGCAGAGCAAGCGAGCGCGTGCTGTATGCGTGGCGTGTTACAGGGGGCGCAGGGCGAGCCGGGCGGCAAGGGCGAGCGCGGCGACCCCGGCCTGCCCGTACGTGCGCACGCTCTCAGCTTACAGCCTACCGTTTGTGCAGGATGCGGGTTTTGTAATACTCCTACTAACTTAGCTTCCTCACTATTTCAGGGCACGGACGGCATCCCCGGACAGGAGGTCTGTATTCTTATCATTGCTAGGTAATTGTGACCTCGATCGCTAGTAATATCCGGTTTTCAATGTGTAGGGCCCGAAAGGCGATAAGGGCTATAAGGGAGAACCGGTAAGTGTGACGCCAACTTCTATAAACTAACTGCTTGCCGTTTGCATCGGCCCGGTCTGTCGCTAACTGTGTTCCCGGCGCCCATCCTCTTTGCACGTTGTACTAACATGCGAAGGCACTAACTGAACGGTCAAAAATAATCTAACACTTGCTACATACATATCATATAGCTCGACAGAACCCATTCATTGTAAAAAATCAAATCTGGTTTGAATGGAAAGGACATAAAAATAGTTTATAATATTTAATATGACCAGTAAATTTATCAATCTGTTAGTAGGTGAACAATGTAATATACAATAGTATGTACAAGTTCTAAAAAACAAAGCAGTAGTAAGTAATTATGTGATTGCGCGCGCAGGGTCCCGGCGGAAAGCGCGGGCGCAAGGGCGACAAAGGCGATCGCGGCGAGCAGGGCGTGCCGGGCCTGGACGCGCCCTGCCCACTCGGCCCCGACGGCCTGCCGCTGCCGGGCTGCGGCTGGCGACCGGCCAAGGTGCGCCCCAACCTCACCCGCTCTTACCCCCTCATATTCATTTCTTATTGATTACCGTCCCACCGCTGGTGAGCCAGTAAGTACACACGATGTTCACACGAGGATCCAACTCCCAAATTAATACAAAATAACTGCTTTTTAATGTAATAATAAAGAGCTTTCGTAGTTAACTGGGGAACGCTCTCACTAACCGATGGTAGCCCGCACTAATATGTTGTATGTGTAACACTAACGGTGTGGCGTGTGTCTTGCGGCGCGCGGTTGTCGGTGGGCAGGTGTGGGAAGCGCGCGAGGAGGGCCCCGCGGCGCGCGGCGAGGACACCGAGCCCGAGGAGATCGAGCCCGAGGAGTACGAGGCGCGCGAGGACGAGCTGGAGCCTCCGCGGGACTACGACGACTACACCGACAACGCGCACCACGACCCGCATAGGGACTGAGCGCCAGGTGTGCCCCCGCTCCCCCCGCCCACCGAGTCCGAATCAAGAAACATGCAACTCATGCTTCACTATACTCCTAGCACCCTGAGCCTGCACTCGGCAGAAAGACAAAACATTTTCCATTCTTGTTCACTTTCTACTCTTCTAGTAATCACTCGTTAGGTTTCATGAAAGTTGTTAACAACAAAAGGAAGGAAACGGACCATTTGACTTGATATGTGGGAGCAAGGACGCTCTAGAGCAGTGTTTCCCAACCTTTTTTGTGCCACGTCCCACCTTAACCTTTCTATAATTCTAATGCAAGGGCTATAAGAAGTATGCCCCCATGTAACATACAAAAATTTTTAAAATTTAAAATTGATTTGTTCACTTAACAAAATAAAATGTCTCACGCCTGTATTCCCCGAAGGGGTAGGCAGAGGTACAATTAGTGCACCCACATGTCGCCATATGTTTTTCCGTCTCATAATGTGATAGGGGCGAGCCTATCACCATATCAGGCACAAATTTCAATGATTCCAAATTTAAATGATAGTTTTTAGGAGAAATCACTAAGAAATTGTTAAAGAAACTCAGTAAGTAAATTTTAAAAACATATAACGAAAAACTAAAATTCCATTCCATTGCTCCCCTATGGGGCGTGGGCCCCACGTTCGGGAACACAGCTCTAGTGTGTATTCTGTCAAATCAAAAGCAAACATAAAGGCGACATTTCGCATTACCTCCCCGAATGTGGTTGGACATACTACCAGAAAAAGTTTCGGCATTTCAACTACCTTTGCTTTAGAGGTAGACCGTTTAAAAAAATAAAACTAAATTCAATCTTGAATCCATCCTATAATTACGTAAGTATGTACTGTAAAACAAGATTTGGGGAGAACAAGTGACTATGTGCGTAGCTGCCATCATTATAACTTTAACCCGGTCTTCTTTTCGAACTAAGCTAAAAAAATATATATACAAAAGGTGATGCGCTAATTTCAGTTAACCCTGTATATACAGCGCATCGCCTCCTGCAAGCAGTCTCTCTACATGAATCCCATTAACATTTGTTCTACGACTTTTTAAAATTATTAGTTTTTCAAATTTAAGTTTTCCCAAACAATGTAGATAACTAACCTAAGTATGCGTACACAGCATGACTTAATTATTACTTAGTTGAAACCTTATCGCAACATTGTACAACTACACTAGCGTCGGTCTCTGGGAGGGAGCGGGAGTCCGGCGCGCGCCGTGACGGCAGTCGGTCGCGTCCGCTGCGAACAGTTGTTGTATCAATTGTGTTTTACTAATGGCTTTCTAATATAAATAAATAAAATATGCACTCACGCCCGTAACCCAGAGGGGTAGGCAGAGATTATGAATTTCCATTTGGTACGATCCTGGCACACCTCTCTCGCTTCATCTACATTCATACATCGACGCATACATGCTCGTCGGTTACGGGTACTTCTTACATCGCCTTTCTTTAGTATGTCACTAATCTGATCGATGTAAGTAATATAACCTTATAATAATATAACCTTATACTAATCTTATTCACAACTAAACACCTTTTTCTTTTAAGTGTTTTATAACATACCTGTTTATAAAGGTTATTAATACAAACGCTAGTTAAAGCAAGTAAGTGGTAAATTTATCAACGTAGTGGTCGTTGCATTACAGACTCGTAGTGCACACGCGTTCTCTTTCTCAATTTAAATGACGGTGCTTAATGTTCGCAATATTGAGTGAAAACATGCGCGCGCAGGACGCCATGCTGCAGTGGGTGCGGCGGCGGTTGCAGCTGACCGAGGACCTCAACGTACGCCCGTGACTCGCCGGCCCCGCTCCGCCGGGCCCTCGCACACCACTACACCCCACACGCCACTGGCAGTGCGCTGCCGGCTGTACGGCACCATGACTAAATATTGACTACAAATAAATTGTCATCTTTCAACTTCGACGATTTCAAATTGCGTGTGGCAGCTCGATTCGGACACTAATCGGGAATCTGTATTTAATTATTCGAAGAAAAAAATGATTGCCACCTTTTTTAGATAAGAGCTTAAATTTCTGATAAGTTATTTATTTTATCTTTGGTATTCTTCGTCGAGAATTTCTTTTATTCTATTAAAAATTAAAATTGAATCAAGAAACTAAAGAAATGCAATAGCTTTTACTCAGATTTATAATAAATTATAACAGATTTATATCGGTGGAAGTATAGTAACGAATTTTTATTTATTGTTATCAAAACAATAGCAACGTGTATGTATTATACTTCCTATAAGCTGTGTCTGTTGTGTGTCGGCGCGTTCAGTTGTTTAATATAAATAATTTAATGTTGTTTCTATAAATTATAGTTATTAAAAGTATTGGCTGTCAGTGTGTCGACGTCATCGTACTGAGTAACTTCATCATCAGTTGCCTCGACAGTTATTTCATTTGTATATATGCCAAGCTATTCAAATTGTATTTAAATTAAATTTCTTTAGATTATAAGAAAGAAAAAAATTGCGTCTGTTAGTCAACGTCGCACACACTGGATGGGCTCTGGGCCGCTGCAGCGCCTGCAGGACCGCAGCAGCGCCTGCTGGGCTAGTGATGTCCTATGTTTAAAACATGCTCATAATAGTTGATACAAAATCGGGCCACCCTTTAATTATGACGACAGTTATGTAAATACCTTGGATCACGAAGGAAAAATAAAAATTATTAATTAAAATTGTAAATGGACTCACATGCTTGTTTTATTTTAATTTTAAAAACCTACATGTGATACAATACACAGTACAATATAAAGCCCGCCGATTACATTCGTGTAAAATTGGTTTACAAACTCACGAGACCACGACGCTCTTACTGTGACAGCTAGGGTAGTGACAAAGAGAAGTAAGAAATCAGAAACTTACTGCTCAGTAATGTTATCTACAAACTTCATATGTGCCTTGAAAATTATTGGTGTCTAAAACATCTGCTTTTTGTAACTGTCTATTTTAAAATACACAACAGAATTTACTGCGGATTTCATCAACAGGGTGATTCAGGAGGAACGTGTACATTACATGCTCTAATATATCGTAGCAATGTAATACTATAATATATAGTTGGAAAAAAGCTGAGCATTTCATAGATTTTAGATTTTGGGTGTTTACATGGCCTTACGAGGTAGATGAAAATCTCATTATTCAGATCAATTTAAGTGTGTTGGCCATTACACCGATGGCTAGCGTCATGCGACCAATACCTCAAAATTCTCAGGTTTCAATTTGCTATAAATTAGTGTTCGTTATTTAAAGTTGCTGGAATTCTCTTGACCACTCAATGCTTTTCACGAGTAATGAAGCAAATTCAAATAGTTTGAGTAGTGATACAGAGTGATATAAAACACGGCAACAGCGGCGTAAACATTTCTGCAACAATATCGTCTAAGATTATGATATACCTTCGTTTCCCCATTGAGTCCGAGCGTGCTACACACCGCTGCCCGTGCCGCTGTGTCGCGGGCGCGGAGCCTGTAAGTTAGCGCCTTTCTTCGAGCCGCACCGTGCTAACAATTTTATCAAACTAGCCGACGCTATTCAGATTCGCTCGGACAAAACCTCAGGCCTTTTCGCTTCCAGCGGCGTGCTTTTAATATGTTTATAATTTTTATCTTACCGCTAATATTAATAAAACAATGTTTTAATATTACGATGATAATGTAGGCGGAGCACCGGGCACGCCTGCACGCTGCCATGATCGGTGATGGAACGCCCCACCCCCAGTGAGCAAGACATCCGGAGTCGCAGTCAGGCTGCTCGCGCATATACATATAAAAAACATATATATGTCGGAGAAGCTGCTACCCGTCGTTAATGTCGTCATGAGGGTGAAATGCGAGTACAAAACACGATGTTCATTTTTTCCCAGTATTTTAATTAACATTTGACAATATTAAATCACGTAACGTAACGTCACAAATAAAATTAACAATTTAGACCGAGCAGCAGGTTCAGGGCGCCGATCTTACTTAAAACATATATTTTCCACGATTCAACTCAATCTATATTCCGCTCGCACTAATTAAGCCCTTTTTACAACTGTCATCCCCCGACCACACAAGATGGCGCCCCACTCCCTCCCACTCGAGCCTCACGCGCCGCTCTGATCGTTCGTTACCTAAATAACAATATTTGTTGAACGCATCATGATATCTGTCAATTTTTTCAATCTGTCAAACGACAAGTCAATTTACGTCAGTCGCAAAATAAAC
>JAABKM020000032.1:9447-19586 GCA_016277805.2 Papilio aristodemus | reverse complement strand
TGAGGTCGTGGTATTTCACCGGTCGAGCCGGCCCATTCGTGCAACTGATGTTGTTGTTGCTGGCTCTACCACTGTTGAAAGGTACAAATCGAAATATCTTAATTTATGAGTCCTTACGCCGATATGTATATTTGTGTACATAATTTGGAACAAGAATCATCTTTCTAACATTTTTAATTCCATTTATGATTTTATTTTATTAGTGCATAAATCGGATTGGTCATTGTAAAAAAAAAATTAAGTGACACGTCTTCTGTCAAACTCTGACAAGTTCCAAGCTTCCACGATTACATTGTATATCATCCGCTGTGTATGGTTTAACGTGACAGTTTTGTTTTAATTTTCAAAACATGGTAAGAAAAAGTATTCAAAATAAAGATCGATGTAGTATATCCGAAAAAACTTGCATTGGATAATACCCATGTCCAAAAGTGGATAAATATTCGTCTTGATTGATTAAATTTTTCACAGTAGTTCCACCGCCGGACATATTTCAGCTTGCTTGGTTCGTTATGCGGATTTTGTGCACGAAATTACTAATAATTAAACAGTGACATAGGGAGCAGGAACAACAACGGTTGCACCCGGGCGCCTGTGCAATGCCACGACCTCACAGAAGACAGGCGTAAAACAGTATTAGTATTCTGCGATTCGTCTGGCAAGTAGGCTGCCGGAGATCTAATTCTGCTCCTTTTCCTCTTTCCAACTTTTTCTAATAAGGAAAGAATGGAAAGTGGAACATTATTTGATAAAAGATAATGGATTGAAAAAGGAAAATTCCTTTGAGATTAGTAACAGAATTAGATGAGTAATATCGTTTTTTTTTTGTTAAAAATATAACATTTTGTTAATTTTTTTAAGCCATTACGTCTGGATATTAAGAGGAAGCTGACAGCGCGGAGCGACCGAGTAAAGTGTGTGGATCAGCATCCTACAGAACCCTGGTTGCTTTGTTCACTGTACAGTGGTGATGTCAACATATGGAACTATGAGACACATACACAGATTAAGAGATTTGAGGTACAATTATAAAATAGAACTTTACAAGTCTGATATGTCTCATGTGTTTAAGAAAATGTGAGATACATTCATTTTCAAAGCTAGCAAATGGTAGCTTTAAAGTGATAAACCTTTTTTTATCTGAACCATACAAAATATATTCTGATTCTTCTACATCAGTATTTCCCAATGTGGGGCCCACATCCCACATGGGCCAATTAGATTATTTGGGGGGGGGGGGGCTATTTGAAAATGGACTCGACACAAGTTTAAACCTTTTGCTCTGGGCCAGTTAAATGTGATGCTAGATGTTGGAGCCAAATTTAACAAAAAAAAAGTTAATTCTTCAATAATTGTGGTAAATAATTATTAGGTATAATTTTGCTTGACAAGAACAAAATATCAGCTAAAGGTTTGGCATTGTCAAGTAAAGATCCCTGCGGCAGACAGCAGGCTCTGCGGGGAACCCCGGGTGTTTTAAAAAGTAAAAACAAGAAATTGGCTGGATATAACACAAAGGAGACTTGAGACTGAAGCTAAATTATAATTTTAGAAAGGCTACGATGGGGTGTAGCACAAAGAAAAGTTTGGGAAACACTGTTCTAGGTTGAATTGTGATTATACTTGCGATGAGGGTATGCCGTGAGCTCAGTGAAGGTTTATTACAGTTGGAAGCATTTTGGATGGTTTAATTAATCATTCACTTAGTTCCAAGCGTATCATCTGTGTTTCAATGTATATGTCCACAAGATCATGGTGAGGTCAATTTTAACAAGCTGTATTGTCTTAGGTGTGTGATTTGCCAGTGCGAGCCGCCAAGTTTGTCCCCCGAAAGAACTGGGTTATCACAGGCTCGGACGATATGCAGATCAGAGTGTTCAACTACAATACATTGGAGAGAGTGCACGCCTTCGAGGCACATTCTGATTATGTCAGATGCATTGTGGTTCATCCTACGTTACCTTATATTTTGACTAGTAGTGGTAAGTCTGAGATTTTTATTTCTTAAATATTCTATTTCAATATAGAAACTGAACACACCTCATGCCGCCCTGGAGGGTTGAGCACAGTAATATTAACACAAATTTTGAAACTTCAGCTGGAAAAACCCAATATAGCTTTGAGTCGGATTAAATCCGATATTTCAGTAATGCAGCCATACCTAAACACAACTGCGCCAAGCAGGCAGTTGAATAGAAACTTTAATTAATTCACAAGAGTGTTAAAAAACTAATATTTATGTGTAGAATTTGAAAGAGTACTGTATGTTTTGATTCAGTTGCAATTTGCCATGTTTGGGTTATTACTTTGAATATTATTTGAATTTTTTACATATGATAAATTTTATGTCCCAAATGTCATAATAAAATGTTAGCATTCAATACATTTCATACTAAGAATAATTCATTTTTTTTATACAGATGATTTATTAATAAAATTGTGGAATTGGGATCGCAACTGGGCGTGTCAGCAAGTGTTTGAGGGCCACACACACTATGTGATGCAAGTTGTCATCAACCCCAAAGATAACAACACGTTCGCCAGCGCCAGTCTCGACACCACCGTCAAGGTTTGCGCGCTCTACTTCATTTCTGACTCATGTCGAGGTGAATTAATGCATCCTCATTTCCCTGGTGGCGAGCCTATCGCCATGTCGGGCACACATTCCATGCTCAAGTGGCTGATACTTGAGTATGAAATTTATGTCCATACATTGGGTAGAAAAAACTCAAATATCACCTTTGCCTGGTCCGGAGTTCCACAGACCTGGGAACCCAGTGTTGTATCCGTACCGTATACGTAACACGTGATACATTGCGCCACCGAGGCGGCTATGGCACACATCTCATCTCTGGTCTTTCGGCGAGAGCTCTCTAATTGAGTTGAGAGAACTACATGTTGAACATGTCTACGTATATTTTTAAAATGTCAATCTCTGACAGGTGTGGCAGTTGGGATCGACCATATCTAACTTCACGTTAGAGGGGCACGACAAGGGAGTGAACTGCGTGGATTATTACCACGGCGGGGATAAGCCGTACTTAATAAGCGGCGCCGACGACCGCCTCGTCAAGATATGGGACTATCAAAACAAAACGTGTGTGCAGACATTGGAAGGTATGTTACTGTTGCAAACTGTTTGTGCCTGTCGGCGTCCCGTGTGCAGTGTGCAGTGTGCAGTGTGCAGCGCCAACGCTTGACGTGTGCAGGGCACGCGCAGAACGTGACGGCCGTGTCGTTCCACCCCGAGCTGCCGGTGCTGCTGACGGGCTCGGAGGACGGCACCGTGCGCATCTGGCACGCCGGCACCTACCGCCTCGAGTCCTCGCTCAACTACGGCTTCGAGAGAGTCTGGACTATCTGTTCTATGCACAGATCGAACAATGTCGCCGTCGGGTAAGGGGGTGCCCATTTTTTATTTCTTACATTATTTCATTGCACAAAATTATTGCTACTGGAAATAATACAAGATATTTTAATTAGAACATGTTTTTGTGAGTCTTCGTGTTCTTTTAGATACGATGAAGGCACTATAATGATCAAAGTGGGCAGAGAGGAGCCTGCGATATCTATGGATGTCAACGGAGGCAAGATTATTTGGGCGAAGCATTCAGAGATGCAACAAGTGAACCTAAAAGCCTTACCGGAAGGTAAGTCGTTCCCGTTTCGATGATAACGTTCGGTCGGACGAACTTGTTATCAGGTGTCATCTGAATATTATACTTCACCGGGAAACTTCTTTGAAACTATGAGGAAATTTAAAATATATCCCATCCCGCTCACTCCCGAGAGTCAGACACGTCCAGCAACATCCAATCTATGATTTGTATCGAGGGTGAATGGACTAGAATCCGATGAATTGCATTCCAGGAACGGAGATGAAGGACGGGGAGCGGGTGCCCGTGGTGGCCAAGGACATGGGCTCGTGCGAGATCTACCCGCAGACGATCGCGCACAACCCCAACGGCCGCTTCGTGGTGGTGTGCGGCGACGGCGAGTACATCATCTACACCGCCATGGCGCTGCGCAACAAGGCGTACGGCACCGCGCAGGAGTTCGTCTGGGCCTTCGACAGCTCGGAGTACGCTACGCTCGAGAATTCCGATTCCGTCAAGGTCTTCAAGAATTTTAAGGAAAAGAAGAACTTGGTCCCCACTTTAGGAGCAGGAGGTAACACTCTTATTGTGACACACATTACCATGGGTCTGTCCTCGCGCAGTCCAGCGCAGCAGTTTGTCTGCTGCAGTGTGCGCGTGCGCCCGCGAGCACGACGGGTGTTGTCTAGTGTAGTTTGGCCGTCAAAGAACTATACTGTAATAATTATTTTGAAATTCATAAACTACCTTTTAATTGGAATGTTGTGGGCAAAAAACAATATAAATTGTGAAGCATTTCTATCTGACAAATTGTTTTCAGGCATTTTCGGTGGCTTCATGTTGGGCATCAAATCGATCAGCGGCGCCATCTTCTCCTTCTACGACTGGGAGCACTTGGAGCTGATCCGGCGGTGAGCAGCTCGCCTCTGTAACTAGTCCCGTGCTGTGATCTATTTATGTCAGAGTATTTTTTAAAAACGTTTAAAGTTTTATTTACAATATTTTCAAGTCATAATTATTATTAGTAATCGCCAGACGGATTGATCGTGCACTAAATATATTAATTCCAACGTCTGCGGCTTGTAATATGTGATATAGCTGCGGAGCCAGCTGAAGGCAGATCACTCTCACGGTATCACACACGAGGTATTGTTCAGTGTCGGTGTACTCACTGTGTAAGAACTGGGCACAGGCTGAGGCCGATCGCGGAGGCTTTAGGATCACGAAGATTTGACAGTTATGGAAATCGGGTGTTTTTAAAACATGTTTTCTTAAGGCTGACGTTTTGATATTTCATAATGTACAGTAAGTACTGCAGCAGGAAAATCATAATTGCAGACCATTCCAACGGTTCCTACGCCGCGGCAGACACTTTTAAATAGTCTAAAAACTCTAACCTAACGCAACTCACTCGCGGAATCACGATACCATCGACTCTTGTGCGCGCGCATCATAAAAACAATTTGATTGTGTCTTTGAATAAACGGAACAGTCACAATAAATTAAGTATTAGGCGTTTGCAAGACTCAATTTCGGCCGTTAATAAAATCAATCTTCTTGCTCCTAAAGCCGCCTCGGCCGGGCTTAGCTCGAGCCCATCTGTGTGTTCTCTGTCGCCGGTGGCTCTCTATCTATGACTGTTTTGTGTCGTCAATGTACGACGGTACAGCAACATCCAGGATGTCCCGCCCGCCCGCGGACACGACAAAGCCGCGATCAATAAATGACAAACTTGCCGCAGTTAAAATATTTTAAAGGGGCGAGTCGAGCTGCGAGAAGGGACGAGTTCTGACGATCAGCTTTTCTAGTTCACGTCTATCGTTTAGAGCAGCGCTTCTTAAACTTTTGTCATTCACGACCTCATTTATGATTGCGAGTTTCTTGACGACCCCATACAAATATAAAAGAAAAATAAATTAATATTTTTGATGATTGATTTATTAGGTAACAATATAAATATGAAAATATATAGTTTGAGACGCTGCAAGTTCACTGTATTCCGCCAACTCTAGTGATCTTATAAAATGGTATATATAAATATTTAACATTAAAATCTCTCGCGACCCCATAGTTTAAGAAGCCCTGGTTTGGAGTAATCGTTTGCGTTTCGAATTGTAAGTGTGGTTTGTCGTCAGCATCGAGATCCAGCCGCGGCAGGTGTACTGGTCGGAGAGCGGCTCGCTGGTCTGTCTGGCGGCCGAGAACAAGTACTACGTGCTGCGCTACGAGGCCGCCGTGCTGGCGCGCGCGCGCGACCACAACCTCGACGTCTTCGAGGAGGGCAAGGAGGCCTTCAAGGTTATACTGCTCGCTCGCCTCTCGGCCTCGCCGACTGACCGCTGACTGAGTCGCTGTCAATTTATAATAATGCCCACCCTCAGGTCGTGGACGAAATCAACGAGACGGTGAAGACGGGCTTGTGGGTGGGCGACTGCTTCGTGTACACGACGGCTGCCAACTGCCTCAGCTACTACGTGGGCGGCGACGTCGTGGCCCTGGCGCACCTCGACCGCCCCATGTACATCCTCGGATACGTTGCCAAGGAGAACAGGTAACCGCTCGCCCGCCGCCCTGTCGGTCGCTCGCCGGGCGGCGCGGCCGGGCGGGCGGCGCATTACAAGCACGACGCATCGCCAGGTTGTACCTGAACGACAAGGAGCTGAACATCGTGTCGTACTCGCTGCTCTGGGCGGTGCTGGAGTACCAGACGGCGGTGGTGCGCGGCGACTTCGAGGCGGCCGACCGCGTGCTGCCCACCGTGCCCTACGACCACCGCTCCCGCGTCGCGCATTTCCTCGACAAACAGGTCTACTAACAACTTATTTGTCTTGTTGCTCAACAATCTGATACGGAATAGATCGCCGTTCAAACTACGAGCAGCTCGTCGGTATCGCGCACGCTCTCTGCTCTTATTATCTCAGTTCCGATTCAATTTAAAACGATCGTTATGAAAGTATGTTTGTAAGAAGCGGGTAAGGGCTCTCGTTCAGACCCTATGGTAATCGGTCACAGGCCGCCGACGCGCCCGTCAGCTGCGTCAGCGTCGGTCTAACGTCGGCGGTCGGCATGTTAAGTGTGGAGATGTCGCGCGCAGGGTTTCAAACAGCAAGCGCTGGCCGTGGCGACGGAGGCGGGACACCGGTTCGAGTTGGCGCTGGCGCTGGGCGAGCTGCAGCGCGCGCAGCGGCTGGCCGAGGAGCTGGCGGCGGCGGAGGGCGGCGCCGAGGGAGCGGAGGTGGGCGGCGCCGCGGCGGCGCGCTGGGCGCGGCTGGGCGGCGCCGCACTCGCCGCCGCCGACGTGCGCCTCGCCACCGACTGCTACCGCAGCGCGCACGACTACGGCTCGCTGCTCATGCTGGCCGTCAGCAACGGTCAGTTACTGGCTCGTACTCGGCCGCGCCTGCAGCGGACGGATCACTGGAAACAGTTATAGTTTAGGACAATCGATCGGATCAATATTAGCGAGGTCGTCGGAATAGTAGTCCAAGTTTATTTTTCTTTTTCTTTCCCTGACGTTTGCATCGAAACGTCTTTCATAAAATAGAGCACTTCGAGTATTTTGCTTATGTAAAGTTTTCCGAGGAAAAAGTATATAAAGAAAGTTTTAAGGTGCGTATTGAAGTTGGGTGCTCAGTGCGGTGTGCGGTGTGCGGTGTGTGCGCAGGGGACGAGGCGCTGCTGGGCGAGGTGGCGGGCGCGGCGGCGGCGGCGGGCGCGGACAACGTCGCCTTCGCCGCGTACTTCGCGCTGCACCGCTACGCGCGCTGCGTGGACATCCTGCTGGCCGGCGGACGCCACGCCGAGGCCGCCTTCTTCGCGAGGTGAGTGTGCGCGCGTGTGTCAGTGTACAAATTATCGCTTTTGTAATTTCTCATTGAATTCAGTAAGTAGCTGGAAAGGTAGTTAAGAGTTTATAATTTGACGGCGGATCGCAGATCGTACGTGCCGTCGTGGATGTACGAGGCGGTGGGCAAGTGGCGGGAGGCGGGGCGCGACTGCAAGGCCAAGACGTGGAAGCTGCTCGCCGACCCGCAGCGCTACTCCAATCTCTTCCCGGACTACCTGGTGAGCTGTTGTCTCCGTTGTACAAGTCGATCGATTCTCGCACCAGGGTGTACACATTCAGCACCTATTTACCAAATAAAAAAATCTTTTGTGCAATAAGTTTGGTGGTATTTTGGGCAGTCGTCCCTCGAGTTGGAGTACTACCAGCGCCACTTCTCCCGCGGCCACGTCGCCGACCTGCACAACGCGCCGGTCGACGCCGCGCTCTCCAACAGGAGCAGGAGGTTGGCAGAGGAGAGAGCCCGCATGGAGGCTGACGGCAAATTCAAAATGCCCGAATTTACTAAACCCAGGTATCATATGTCCTCTTCCAATTTTTACTTTATTCTTTTCTTTAACCGTATTTTGTCTTTATTTAGTAAGATGAGCTGGCACGCGACTACGGTAATGGTGATGGGGGGGAGAGAGAGAGGGGGGGCGACAGTAGCAACAACCGCGGCCTGTGAGGACATGAGCGAGGGAACGCCATTAACATGAATATTGTTTTCGTTGATTGTAATCTCGTGTTGTCAGCGCTCGAGGCGGCGAAGAGTCTGTGTTGGAGCGAAAGATCAGGGAGCGGAGGGAGTCCATCGAGCTTGCCAAGGAGCTGGACGAGTGCGAGCTGGACAAGTTCCTGCTGGACTCCGAGGCCGCCAGCGACGCGTGAGTGTGTGACGTCAGCGATATACAACGATATATAAATGACATGCGCGAGTGCATGATACATTTTCATCGCACGCAAACATTTCTGGGTCAGTCGTATCAACTAAATCTGATCTGAATCTGATATTCAATCGATACCTTTAGTCCGGAGCGACATCACTACGACATATTTTTAAGTATATAACGATCTAATATTTAATTTGTGTGCGTGAGCGCATGTCTTTGTGTGAGTGAGACAGAGTGAGTCGTGCTCGTCTCTCGCCGGGGCTGTGCGGGATGACCTCTGGAGCCTGTTGTTACCATAAACCACAACATCTTTGCGCAGAGATGATGGTCGGCCCAATTTTACACAAACAAATAGGTTATGTAATTAATAAATACTCTCCTCTGTTGAGATATAACTGTAACTGTAACTGTAACTGTACGTCGGCAGGTACCTGCGGGAGGTGAGCGACGTCGTCGATGAAGAAGAGACTAAGACAGAGTAATGATCGCAGCCGAGCGGCGCCGGGCGCGCTTGTAGTCGCGTAGTGTATATATCGCTAGCGCTCCTCGAGGGGCGCCGCTCGGTCTGGAGTGCGCGTGTGCGTGCGCGTGCGCGTGCGCGTCGTCCACGACTCTCGCCACTAACATGCGCCGACAATATTTTCTTTACAAACTATTTTTTATATTTGTCATTAAAATTCTTACTTGTTTAATTATTCCGTATTCCTTAATATTATTTTTAAGTGTTTATTCATAAAATATGTATAAACTTTATTTGTTAAGAAATTGATTGAAATGTATTGCACAACATCGAATTGTTGAAGACCAGCTGCTGCTGCGACGTACGAGAGAATAAACCGAACTGACACAAACTTAAATGAGCCTTTATAATATTTATTCTTAGTTAAATTTAAATGAAATAACCTGATATCGAAGCGCTAACACGACTGAATTAAAAAAAATAATTAAATGTCATTCCAAAAGAACGGAGTTAATTTTGTAAATGTTATCTAAATGTAATTTTAAAATTACGGCCATTTTGTTTTATTTCGTTTTTGAGTTGTACAACCACGGAAAGTATATAAATATAGTTGAAATTGCATCACTGATAGATACATTAAGTAGCAAAAGGTTAGCATGGGGGGCGTGTTATGAGGAAGAGTAAAGGCTGGTGACAGGGAGAGTAGCGCTAAGAAATGATGGATGGACTGCGTGAAGCATGACAGGAGACAGAAAGGAGTGACTAATGAGATAACGCTTGATACGGCGGTAAGAAAGGAGAGAACGTGTTGTGCCAGTCCCATACTTCACGCCTGCATTCCCCGAAGGGGTAGGCAGAGGTGTAACTAGTGTACTCACATTCGTCGTATGTTTTTTCGTCCCGTTATGTGAGGGGGCAAGCCTATCGCCATATAGTTCACAAACTCCTGATTGAGTAGAAAAAACCCAAATATCACTTTGAATGACCCAGGAATCGAACCCAGCGTTGCAACTGTACCGTACACGTAATACGTGAACAACTGCGCCACCAAGGCAGTTATTATTATTATCTTAAAGAATAGATACTGCTCGTATTTAATATGCGATAGAAGATGGGGTTAATAAAATGCAGGTTCCGAAATGATCAACTATAGGGTGGGCCTCGGAGTTTTGCGAATTTGAAAAATTCATAAAAAACAAAAGTAATACTAAAATAATTTTATTTTTTTTTTTTAATTAAAGTAAGCATTTGGGAAAATCATTTTTTTTTTTTGAAAATAACATCATCCACATGCGCACCATCCCGCTGCAAACATTCTTCGAATCTCGACTTCAAATTGCCGAAAACTCGTTCGCACATGGCGCGCG
>JAABKM020000031.1:6517682-6528684 GCA_016277805.2 Papilio aristodemus | reverse complement strand
AGTTTGTTAGCGACGACGAGCGAAGTCCATTTCTACGGACAAATAGCAATTCGCAAACATTGCATACAATATACATCTTGGACGGAGCCGTATATTGTATCAGTTAATTCAACGAAGTCAGGAGTCTTGGTGTCTTTTAAGTCAATGGGTTGAGACAACATTTCTGGTCTACATGTAAATTGAAAAAACTAAAATAAAGATATGAAATATTTATGGAAATAAATATAACCTCGCGCCCGTAAGTTAGCGGGGTAGGCAGACATTATGGATTTACATTTAGCACGACCCTGGCGCACCTCTGTCTTCTACATCCATGTAACTACGCATACAAGGTTGTCGTTTACGGGTACTTTGTTTTCTTTTGTATGTTACTAATCTGATCGATATAAGTCCACCCAGAACGTTCTATGCCACTTACTCTTGCAACATCAAATGTTTATGTCTATTTCATTAATTTGAAAAGACAATGTTAACATAAAGATTTGAACAAACATTTAGATCACAAAGTGGCCACACTAAGCCAAGACTGTCACGTGAGTATAATGAGTATAAATTTAGTGTGTGTTCTGCACATGTAGTTAACATTAGATACAGAGTTTTGGGAATGCGAATCAACGTGGCGCTGCTATGAATACCTTAAGGTCGTGACTTCAGCCATCGATCATTTTAACTGCTAATGGGTTTGTGATAGAGTAACGAGCTAACAATTGGCCGCGCATTGTTAAAGCTAGGATACACATAGTTACAAACAAAATATAAATCGATACATGAATAACCTACACTGCTCGCGGTTTGTACAAAATCTGATGAAAACCTCAGGAAACAAAATGAATTAAGATAAGTGGAAATAAAATCAACATACCAGATTTTGTTTAAAAACAAACAATAAAATGTTTTACATCGCATATTAAAAATTAAAAGTATGCAATCATTATTTACCAAAATTGATTGTCCTTTTTTGTTCGTTATCTATTTTATAAAATGTTTGCAAATTGTGGTAATTATACTTTCTTTATCGTATTTGATAAAAAAGGACAAACATTAAAATTGCCTAAATTTTTATTGTATAGGTAGTGGAATTATAATCTGCAATATACGATGATTATACAATGGAAATAGAAATCCGCCTCCTATATTTCTAAAAACCAATTACACAGCTAACATTTATGATTTACATTTTTCATTCCACTAAGCCATGTCACCCGGAAAACCGTTAGTTTTCGTCTCGATACTAAACGGGCTTGGCCTCGCTAACCGTTCAATGGATATTCAATATTTTCCTCCGTTACACCGACGTGCACTGTTCACGTGAAATATGACCTACTATTGCATCGGTTGGGAATTTCCAATGACACAATAAAATGAAAACAGAATCTACTTCTAATACCATGCAATATGCTATGATATATTCCTTTTAATATGACTGTATTTTTACCCATGATTTTCCCAGATCTTGTGGTTTGTGTACGCCTTCGATGATTGTACAATTAATATGCTATTGATTTCATTTCAACATTTGTTGCACGAATATAATCCCAGCGACAGGTAAAGTATGACCGGATGAGTGAGGCACTGTACTCAATTACCTACCGGCAGTGGAATGATAGTATAATAAAAAGAAGAGGAAGAATGATCAACCACCTTCATACTAGTCACACAGTTGTAAAACTTTACGCCCAAACGAAATTACGTAATAGAAAATGGAAATTTTTCAATTAACTCCACAAACGGACTCTTAGTGTTTCCAATTATCGCCACGGACGTAGTCTTTTAAAGAAGCTTTTCTCAAGACGAACTTTTTAGTCAAAGTACAATTGTAATGTAATTATTTAATTGTAAATGAACAGAAATGAACGTCTGCGAGACCTTTATATCAAAAAAATATTTTTAACTTCTCGAGCGGCTTGAAACTTCACTTTTAAAGTATAAGACCGGACAAATTTGATAGTTAAAAAATTAAAAGAAACATTTAACAATAAGTAACAAAATTTGTGTGTTATTCTTACTGAATTGTAGAAGTAACTAAAAGGTCGTTTCGCCACTTTTCTACTAATGCAGTATTCTTAGTGTACATGTTATTTAACTATAGAAAAGTTCCCACCATTTTGATTTGATATTGTAAATGTTGCAAATAAATAAGCTAAAGAACTTTACTATTTACTTTACAGATTACGTAATGTGAAAAGTGTAATATTATTTGTATAAAAGTATAATATTAAGTGTAATATTATTAAGAACATTACTCTGGAGCAATCTGTGTGCCAACTGCCGTCGCGCGCTCGGTCATGAAGGGCTACCGTGCCTAGTTTCGCAAGCCGGGCCGCGGGTCGGAAGCGGTGTTTACACTTCTTGTACTAACTTAACGCCTCTACAACGCATTTAAATATCAAATTGCCTTCGACCTTTGCAATGCGATTTACAAACATACATAAATAAATATATTCCCCTATAACCCAAATATTATATATAGGATAGGCTGAGATTACGGATTTAGCAGAATCCTGGCACACCTCGCTTCTTCATCTATACACACGTGCTGCATCTTATAATGCCAACATGGCACTGGGATATCGATTTGATCAATACAAAGGCGTGTACTCGAGACTAGTGCCTATTTTCTAAAGATGAATAAACCCATTTAAGTTTATTTCATAGTATTCATAAATACAATCACTGAGATATAGATACTTTTCTAATCATGCTGGAGTTGGCTGTGTAATTCCCGTTGGTTCGATATCAGTCCAGATGCGTGGGAGCGTAACAGAGAGCAAGTAGCGCACCGCGGCGCCGGCGCATACAGCGGCAATTGTGTGTGCGCACCCTGCGTACAGGTGCGCATTGTGCGGGCGATCCCGCTGGCGACGTCCACACAATGTCACTTCACGGCGGCTTTACGGCCCGCGACCAAAGTCGGGTCAAGTTCTTTGTGTTACCATGCCTTCTAACATGCTGTAAAATAGAATCATTTCTGTAATCTAAAAAGGAATAGATATTACAGATTTATTCTAGGATTACAATTTCAATTGAAGATAGAGTCGCGCTGAGTTAAGACAAAATTTAGAAGTGTAGTTGGAAAGTAAAAAAAAAAATGTCCAATAGAGAGCTATCTACGGCTATGATTTATAGCCTTGTATCTTTTAAAACGTATGTATCTTGTAACAGCACTATATCTTTAACAAGCAGAACGTATATATTCCTCACGTAACTCATATTTATTTCTATAACCTATTGTCAATTTCATCAAAGGCCATCTAATGTGTTTACATAACCGCATAAAATGATTGCTCAAATACGTCAACGTTATTAAAGAAAATCTGTAGACGTTATCGTTCTTGTATTAACTTTGCTGTACAGATTTCTTAGAATTTATTGTTATTTTTTTCAACTTGAAATTGTATTTAATATCTTCAATTCATTCGTTCTCAGAACTGTTGTAACGTGTTTGATATTATATTTAGTACTGTTGCATTTATATACTGTTTCTTATGACCTTTGTTTGTCCGTAGTGAAAGAAATACTTGAAATTATTTTTTTTTAAAGGGAAAAACACACTCCGTTGTGCACTGTGGATGGAATCGGGATGGATATGTTCGGCAGAGAGTTGAGATGATAAAAAAACATATAAAGTACAAATGACGCACTCAAGGTCTGTTTTCAAAGACTATGTCGAGTTACAGTATGTGTATAATATTCTAGTCTCTAGTTATTTATTCAAATTACCAAAATATTAAATGTTATAAACGTAACCACGCAATCTCGTTGCTGATATAAGATGTAATTATTTATCTAACTTATAAGAACTACGAGTCTGGTAATTTCTAACTAAATCTGTTAACGGAAGAAGTTTTGATAGAAATGATATTGACAGCGCACGTGATAAACTGTTCATCTAACTAATCCCATTAATGTAATCCAATTTTAGAATAATCTAAGAAAATGATCAAAGAATTAATGAAATACTTAAGTCATTTCATATTGTTTCCCATTGCCACTTCTATATCTCCCGTTCCTATATTTACTATTTATTATGTACCTACCTATAACATTGGCTAAGCACAACCTCCCATCGTCGTATCCTCATTTATATCTCATTATGAGTTTGATTAGACACATAAAAGTAAGTATGTGGAAAGCGACGCAGTTCCTAGTAAGGTAATAAAAGGGTTAATGGGGGTCCGGTGCGAGGAAACCGTTCGAAGCCTCTTAGCCAAATAGCCCGTACGGCCAAATAGCTGCCGACATGGTAACGCTAAGTGAGTCGTGAATATAAATGTTAATACATTAGAAACATCTATTTATCTGCAAGCACTTGCCACAGAAATGGTTATGTTAAAAATAGAAAGTAAAAATAATTACTCGGTCCCTATTGTTCGTATCTTTATATACTTTTCTGGTTTGAGAATTTCGTAAAAGATACTTTGATCTTAAAAGAGAATCAAGAAAACGATTGTTCTGTCTACACATTCACACTGCACGCTTCCGAGCGTAGATACCTAGTAACGTAACGTAGCTAGGCAGAGTTGTCGATCGAGAGTGATCGAACTTAGCCAGCTCGTGTAGACACAATGTAAAAGGCCACTAAGCTATTATGAGTGTAACCAGTTTATATAGTAATTTAATATCAAACGCAGTTATTTACTCAACTATTTGCAATGCAGAAACATGGAGGCAAGTGAATGTTGCGCCATCTAGCGAGCACTTGCGGCTGTAAGCGAGCCGAGCGTTTATCTTGTATTGAAATTTCGCATATATCAAGTTACCGTTAAGTTATCAAGTTGCCGTCGACGCCGCGTCGTGTTTCAAGTTGACAGTCAGACCTGACCACTGATTGCGCAGTAGCGGCGCAGGACGCGACTCGAGAAAAATTTGACGCCAATACTTGATTTATGTCGCGGTTGTGGTAACTGGGCGATCGCGGTTAGCACTACGTGTTAGTAACTTACTGTATGAACGACTTCAACCGCATTTCAAGACAAGTGTTTAGTTTAAATCTTCTTTGCGAATGGTATCTTCCGTATTTGTATAGCAGAGCTATATTTATTAGAAATATAATTTAAAAAAATCTTGCAGGGAAGTTTGGGATTGCATTTGAATTTTAATCAAAAAGCAAGCAAAGCTAATTGTACTTAGATAACACCTTTAACTATAAATCAAAACTTAACTTTAACTAAAAAATAATCTTTTTAAGTTCGGAAATAAAACCTGAATTTAATTTGTGTATTTTTTTTATGTTTCAGGTAAGGCTCGACACATAGAGAAATAAGGTATATAGCTATATAGTTAAGTCGAGTCTAATTAGTGTCCCTCGAAGACAAAAAAAACGGCGGCGAGAGTTAAATATACGACTGAGACAGTGTATAAAGATATTATGACGTGCGCACCATTCGACCATTCGGCCATTCGACCATTCGGCCATAGCGCCACTTGACATCGACTGAGATTCTTTTCAAGTGCTAATTTTTTTCATTCACTTAAAAAAATGTAATATTTGTTTTTGTTATTTCATAACTCAATATTGTCGGTGAGAATTTCTTGTAACAAAATAATACAGCTCAGTGTTCTATGGTGTTTGTAGCTCCTCCCACTGACACCACGAACTGTCTGTCTAGACTAATTCGTTCTGTAATATCAACATAGGTAT
The DNA here is from genome assembly GCA_016277805.2 of Papilio aristodemus. Lineage (NCBI taxonomy): Eukaryota > Metazoa > Arthropoda > Insecta > Lepidoptera > Papilionidae > Papilio > Papilio aristodemus. Next base: position 6,523,043 of record JAABKM020000031.1, on the reverse strand, counting down.
TTGTCTGTGATGGGGTTGACCGAGTGCAACACCAACTGTGTGTTATGATAGTTCCATTTGTTAATGTTGTGATATCAACTCAATATTTCAAATAATTCATTTTAATTTTATTTACAATTGCTATTGTCTTTTGAAACATTGTTTTGAATGTTACTATAATACAATTAAAGTTGTAATTGATACAATACAATAAGGGTTACAAAACATTGATCTTTGCAAACAAAGTTGGTGCAAATGTGTGCGCAGGTGTTCTTGGTGCTAGACCTGGGACTCGAAGTTTCAATTAAGTATTAAGACATACATACACCAGGTTTTAGTGCTAGATAGGTTGATTTTGTACTTACATTGTATAACAGTATTTCAACGATAACAAATAAAACAGATTGAAGAATAAAAATATATATTTGCTGTCGTTGATCTCTTTTCTTTGTTATAATTTCATTGACTTGCCTTTCGGCGCATATTAAATTGTAATTCCAATGCTATTCCCATAAAGCATTAGAACCAATCTTCATTGGACTAAAATATACCAAGTCGCCGCAATAGATGTAATTTAAAGTTTTCTTTGTTCTGTGTCAATTATTTCAAAATAAATTAAACTTGGCATCAGCAAGAATGACTTTCTTTCCTGAATGAAAACTTTTTAATTGTTCAGAAAGGCGATTTAATTTTAAATTTCAAACTACTCGACGCCCGAACCATTCACTCAGTGTGCGGTTGTATTCTGTGAAGTTTAAAATTAAACCGCCAAGTAATCCGTTTTAAATTTGTTTCCTTTCACGAAATTACAATGGACTCAGCGAGTACTTTTTTTTTGATTAAATTACTCTATATTTTGGATTAATTTACTCTATATTTACTTTAGTAAATCTTATGTAATTATTTTAACCGTGGTAGAGTTGATATCACAATACCTCTGCAAGGCAGCCTTCTAACGGGAATTAAGGGTAATTTTGGATTTCGTCTGGTAATGAAATGCTAGATGAGAGTTTAATCCCCACCTTTCCTGGTAAATTAGTAAATTGAAAAACTATAAGCCTCAGATACCGATTAACTTATCAAAACGATATCTAACTTAGTAGTTAGAAAATTGACATTTTTTCTGTACAAAAAACCCTCCCTGGCATTAATTTATAGTAATAAATTCTAGGCGTCATAAGTACAATACAACCGTGGGCTGACTTGCGTCTGACGGAAGCATTTATGCCACGATTGGATAATTATAGTAATCCTTTCCCTGAGCTCATGGTGTCGAGTGATATTAGGGCGGCGTCTGGGCGTCGCGTCGCCTCCGTCGCCCTAGCTGCCCACCCAAGCCGCCCGCCCAACAGCCGGCGACTGACAGAGCGCGTCAGTACATACGTACTACCGTAGGCGTTGACACAAAAATATGAGTTACGGTTCAACAAGTGACACATTTAGTCATTGTAATGTTCCCTGATTTGCTTTTTGTAGCGCAATTTCTTCGATATATTATTTTTATTAGTTTTTTTAAAGAATAATATCTTTTGGTGTAAATATTGCGCTTGTTTTGTGTACAAATTGCATTACATTAACACATGTTGGGTATCAAGTACGTTTTTTAGAAGAGGGATTTTTTTATTTTCGAGTTAGCAAACAGTTCCTTTTCTAGAACAAAAAAGTTAAAAATCTTTTGTTTAGAAAAGGAATTGTTTGCTAACTCGGAAATAAAATAAATTAATTATGTGATAAGGAGTTGTAAATAACTTAATGAAAGTATAAATAAAATCGATTTTATAAGAGTTGGTTCCCGAGTCACCGGTCACAACGGAGACAAATTGTAATACGTTAAAAGATGAACACAGCGACAAAGGCGATATCTTAATTGTAAGATATTGCCTGTAAACGTTTAATGAATATGGATTAATGATCAATGGCAGCGAGCGATAAGATCCATTTATATTAATCTTTGACAATCTTTGTTTGATGATTACAAATATTGTATTTTTATTAACAAGTTACCGATGAACAGGTGTAACGCAACATTGTAACGCAAAGCAAAAATAATCAAGCACTCATATTTTTCTTATTTTGTATCAATGTATCGCGTAATTTATCCCGCAGTATCGTATCCTCACGTTGCGTCGACTTTTATGATTCCCATACAATAATCTAAGCAGTGATTTGTCATACAAAAGCAGTGTATTTTATAGTCAACATATTGCGCATTAATAAAATATTAAATTAAAAAAGTGACTTGGGACGTCACATTCGGAATGTCCACATTATTACTGACAAGTGGGGCAATCTTATCGTATTTTAAAAGTATAATTTTCTTAATCAAATCAATTTGATCATCAATTAGATATTGGCAGGACATTCGTCATTAGAATAATTCAAATTCAAACTAACACGAAATGTCATCAAGATTTTTAAAATACATTTAGCAACATAAAACATACCAGTTTTTATATCAATACCTAAATTCATGTTTTTTTTTTTCTTCACAGAATCCGGTCGTGTCATAGTAAAAATATATTTCAGTGTGGAATATAAAGTTTAAGATACATTGATGTACATCTTTTTATATATTCTATAGAATATTGAAACATGTTTCTACAGAGATGCTTCATCATTGGAATGTAAGCGACTCTTATATGTCGAGTTGAACGCGCGGCGTAATGCGAAGGCTGCTCGAATAATTTCATAAACGCTTCCTCCATTCGTTGACAGATATTAAAGCTGTGCGATGTTACGTGGCGCGCCATTATAAAACGATTCGTCGATGTCGGATCCGCTAATGAAGCGCGAACGTGCCGACTCTCGTATAGCACAATCTTACAAAAAAAGCAGTCGTTTTTAACTTGTTGTAGATCTCCTGGAAAATGGTAGCAATCTGAGTATATATATTTATTTATCTATTTACTAAGATTTTCTTTTGCATTGGCGCAAGAAGAAAAAAATTCCATAATTGTGCAAACTGCAAAGTACAGCTCAATTGGTGAAATCTCCCTTTTTTAATTTGTCCAAAGGAAAGGTTTGCAATGTATTTGCAACTCTCACAATTACTTTCATTCACAACGTTATGGATACCTATGAGTAGCTCTGATGATAAATGTATGTTGAGTTTACGTAATAATATAAAATCCTCATAATGAATCATCTACCATTATTATTTTCCCCTCGATTTTCATTTATAAACATTTATTATTGCAACCGTAAGTTTCGGTAAAAAGTAATATACGAACATAATCGAACCCCCTCCTACGCAACCTCATCTACCTTCCCGCTGAGCTCTCGACACTAGACATGTTATTTCTTCTCCGCAGTTGATCCACCGTTTGATAGATTATTTTCCCGATTGGCCGCTTACTCTATAAATACACTCTGAAGGGATTCTCTGCGGTTTATCTCCATTGTTGTTTATGATTAAATTCTTTGACTAACATTAATGTAAGTTTTGTGAAAAGGGTATTGCAAATTGAAAATGTAATACACGTTAATTTGATAACCGTAACTTACAAATATACTAGAATGTTTATATTAGTTGCTAGAGGATATGACGAAAGGTGATCCATTAAATATAATATAGCGCTTTTCAGAACATAAAATCTCTAATATCATCGCTTTTTGTGCGTTACAGTAAAGGAAATATATCCTAATGGTTAAGGTCTTTTGATATTAAGTGCCTGTTTGAAAATTTATACGTACGACAGTGACAAAATTTTAGATATGACATTTTCTTTCCATCAAAGATCAAGACAATAGTCGAATCGTTTATTCAAATCCACGACTGATAGTCAACGATCAGGACCCTCAAGCATTAGGCTATTGGGACTTAAAATTTATATTGATTATAACATAACGTTGGCTTGACGCCAAAGGCAAGCAGTACCCCACAATTATATCACAAACGCATTTGTTATAAACCTAACATCTTTTCTCCACTAGATCTACGTATAGTTCATTGTTATTAGGTCGTGTTTACGCAACTGGTTAAATGTTTGTTGCGAATTGCGCACGTCTCTGCCAACTGACTTAATGTATTTTTATTAAATTTTCTGCAAACTCCGTGTTATTAAATATATATAGTGTAGGTGTTAATACATTATAATGCATAAACAAAGTTATGTAATAAAGATGAATTATCACTTTAAAAGTGCTTCCTCATGTTTAATTTTTTATGTTTATTTTAACAAATGTCTTTAGTCCATTGCTACCACGAGACACTGATGGACTCCAATAAAAACAATTTCAGTTGTCATTTTAGGTGTACCTTTTGGTTTATTAACTCAAAATCATGTTAATACATCATCCAAACTGACATGTCAAAGTAGGACTTAGGCTTTACTGAGATAGGATGTCTAATTAATTGCGAGTCACTGAAGTGGTTCCTACACCCTGGCTTCAACCCACACAACCTCGCGAGTGATAAGCTCAAATTGTTTGCCTTATCGTCTGGTGACGACAACTATCCACTTCAACGGTTGTATGACGTCACAGATATGCTTCCAATTAATCGCCCAGTGACGTATGAGGCGTGACCACTGTTAATTAGAAATGTATGAACGCAAGCGGAAATAAATCAGACCATACTTTTACAACCGCCATTAATAAGTCTGACGGTCAATTTTAGTTGTTGCTCAAGTTATAAATTATTTTTTGTCTCGATTCGTTCGCAAAATTACACTCCGCAATGTTATTTATCATTCTTCAAAAATATCAGCCCATTAAACAAAATGAACACATAAAATCATATCTTCATACCTGAATTTCATTTAGACACGTTCACGTCGATTCCGTATAAAAGAAAAAAGTCAAATAGTAAATGATATATGTATCTTTTGTATTCTTACTTTCATTAGCAGTATTTATTACTTTTATTAATATTTTGAAAAACCATGAACAATTCAATAGAGTTCTAACCTGGCAAATTATGTTGCTTTTACATTTGATCTGTGTTTAAGCGAAAACAAGTGTGTATGCTAACGATTATTTCTAGAATTTTAATTATCGGTCCAGTGTCTGTTTCCATGTCTTCCTTACAAAACTCTGCTTTAACTTCTAAGACAATAAAAACATTATTTGCCTTTTCAAATGTTACACTAATTTTATAAAGAAAACATTTGACACTCATGAGGGATAAGAGATTTCTGTCTTGCTCGCCTCATCTAGCTAGTTGGTAACTATTCTTCTTGAATCGTGTCATAAGGGCTTATGGAGGTTTTGTCTGTCGCTAGGGGCGCCTCGCCACGCAGCCTTCGCAACCAACCCCGCTACGGCCGGGGGCGGGGGAAGTCAGTAATCAGGCTCGCGCCACTGCGGCGCCGGCCGACTTGCCGCCTCCATTCTAACATGGAAAATTGCTTATTAATTGGTGTTAATGATCACACTGTGTTT
>JAABKM020000031.1:6021349-6033776 GCA_016277805.2 Papilio aristodemus | reverse complement strand
TAACCAACGTCGTAAATTAAGTTTCCTAGGAGCCAAAAAATCACTACAAAATAATTTAATAAATAAGATATTAAATAGTTGATTTTCCTATTGAACTGGCTGCATGTTAGCTCAAGCAAGAATTGAAAGGGCAAACAACTCCAATTGAGTTTAATCAATTCCAGCGGTCTCTGAGGAAATTATAAACAATATATTTCCCAATATGCCGTTTTCTATAGAATTTGTAAAGCGATCCTGTAATGGGAAACTGCGTATTAAATAAATCAGAAATCAAGACAATAAATCAATTGAACGATATTGGCGAAAGTAAATAAAGAAGAAATAATAATCGAGCGATAATTGAACTTACATTTAAATAGTGTTATTAAATGTTGAATTTAATTTGTTGGTTAAACTTTTTATCTACATCATTTAAATTTTAGATTAAATATCTGGTATAAAAAAATTATGTTCGAAAAAAATATATTATAATATAATAGCTTACTAATTATGAACTTACTATGAATCGATTAGAAATTCTTTTATGTAAATAATAAAAATTTAATTCCATGGTCACTGAATATCAAGCAATACGTCTTTGGTATTAAATAATGTTAAGCAACGCTATTATTTTTATTTAAATTAAATTTAAATTTGTTAAATACTGTTTTATGTTAATAAAGTGCAGTTGTTTTGCTAAAGGGAAAATAAAACGTCCGCACAGAATTATTTATGCTGTCGTGTCCCGCAGGTCTCGCCGCAGCGAACCCGCCTTGTGTCAATCTGAAATAAACTTTAAAACTATGGTATTAAAAATCTTTTCACTTTGTTTGATGCATTTATAATAATTTTAATTACTGAAACTTTTTCTAAAAGGTCGTTCAGATAAGATTAGCATAAAGTTTTTCTACGCGAAGTGAACAATTTTAATGTTTGTAAAATGGCCTAGTCTTTCAATTTATTTTAAGTAACATTTTATTTTATTTTATTCAGTTTGTTGCTAAACCATCGTAAATTTGTTCTTATGGTGATTTGACTTGTAGGTAATGTTTTTTTTGTATTTTACGTATATACGCAAGTGCGTGTTCCGTCGTGAACTGTAGCTTAAAAGGATTGATTTTAAAATGAGATTTGTGATTAGATTCGTCCTGGCCCGTTTGGAATTTTTGCCCGATATAGCGATAGGTTAATCTCCTATTACCTCATATAACGGAAAAATATACGGCGAAATGTGGATGCAATCGTTTGCCTACTTCCTTGTGGTAACATAACGTGGATAACAGGTGTGAGATATGTTGTTATACAAATTAGCAAAAAATCTCTATAAAAGCCAGCCACAGGAGATAGTGAGCGGAAGCAGAAAAAAAAACATTAAGTTGTATCAGTAAAACCGAAGTGACTTTGCTGTTCCGGGTCAGTTAACTTGTCAATAAAGCGACCTTTCTCGGTTTATATTTTCGGAAATGGCGCTGTATCTACTGCTGTTAGAAAACCTTTAAGAAGTTTCTTGTTCCACAGATTTTATTTTGATACAAAAGTGTTTTAAGATTGTGATAATTGGCCAAAATTAAAATTCACAATTACTGTCCATGACTGTAACGGTACTGGGACGATTTGTGTTTCGAATGTAATGCGTTGACTTATCACATCTTATAAAAAATAATCGTATATTTGTCATATAATGTTATAAGAAATCAATCAACGTAATGATAGGAATTCTATACATAACACTGAGTAAATAATAGCTTAACTAAAGTTATTTTCTCAACGGCTTTCAGTTATGGATATATAAATCGGAATCAAACATTAACCCGGCGAATAAAACTTTTAGTTGAGATTAGATGATTGATCATAACCCCCTTTGACGTCCATTATCCTTTTAGACAGATTTATTAGCGGCACTATTACAAGATGAGCGGAAGAAGCCATCAAATAAAGTGACGCAATCTAACGTGCTAGATTAGATTCCGTTTTCCTTGTAGTCATTTCTATATTTAATTGTGTTTATCATTTGCAAAGATAAATTTTTGTGTGTGTGTTTTGTTTTTATAATTCTAATGTAACTAAAAAGTTAGCATGTTCTTTTTATACGCTTTGATTTAGCTAATTTGTATATGTGTAAAATATTTAATTAGTTAACAATTAAACATAATGTTTCCAAATTATTTTTGTTTTTATCAAAAATCAAATTTTTAGGTTTTTAGTTTTAATTTTGTGATGTAAGTTTTAGAGAAAAAAATATTTTCTATTACGTTTTGGTCGATATTATTTTTAACCTAACGTAGACACAAATCATTCAATTCATTCGATCATGTTTAAAAGTAGGCTTTATATGTTCCCCTTTAATGTGTAGTCTTCATCGTTAAGACGTAGGACTTCCATTTCCAGTGCAAGCGACGTTAGCGGATATTAAATGTCCAATGTGGATATTCTTAGAACAGTAACAAGTCTTGTTATAAGCAGGTAAGTAATAGAACTTCAGCCTCTAAGTCTCTTTAAACCAGGCACTGCATGTAGTTATGTTTTTATTATTAATTAAGTTATCAAACAAATTTACTTCTTGTTAATCATTGTTATTAGGTCATTATTTGTACTATAATAGACCTTTGTGGATTTAAATCGATAACCTAAATAGATCGGACTTTTAATATTTGACCAAAAGGTTTTGAGAGAAGTAGGGCCTGCAACATCAGTTGCACGAATGAACGGGCCCGAACAGAAGACAGACGTGAGTTAAAAGTATTCTACATTAAAATATGTTGGCTATTTGTAAAAACTTATCAGATTTCTATAATTCCATTATTTAATTACTTATTTAAGCTTACTAGTTATGTTTTACAGAGAAACTTAATTGAAATGAAATTCTTAAAATAATTTTAGATTGCTCGTTCTCTCGGTGTCGGAGCTAGTTATCCTTTTATTTCCAGAAATTTCGGAGCGAGATTAAATAGTTCTTCGTGAGTGTCACGGCTATGCAATTTCGCAGACTCGATTAATGTCTGCAAGGCACGCTATGGGCTTCCCGTTTCACGCTCAACTGTAACATAATAGAAAAATACATAAACAATATTTATATTGTTTTAACTTTTTGTACCCTATTCGAGTAATAAATAAGGTAGCAATCGCTTTTGATGGAAATTAGCATGTTTAAAGACCCAACCATCGTTAGGAATGGACGAATTCAATATTTTTATTCATGTGTTTCAACATTATTTTTGACAGCAATCAGTCAATATTTGTCAGATTTTGTTTAGATACACTTACAAATCCATAGAATCGAGGTATAAAAAGACTGCTACAAACAGTTGTTAATTTGATTTTGATACTAAAATACTTTTTTGTTACAATTTATCAATGGATCGTTGATTCAATAAAAGCAATGATCAGTTATTTACGAAACGTGCTTGGACGACCGTAAGCGAGCTGAAAATGTCTTATCCAAAGATTCAGTTTGAAAGATCAGAATGGGATTCGTTATTTCGTTGAATACAGACTTCAATAGTCCAGATATTTATAATGTAATAGTATAAAAAGTCTCTTCCTGCTGTGTGTACGCATAGATTTTTTAAACAAAGCAACGGATTTGAATTGGATTTAAAGGTTTATATGTGTTTATATATTATAATAGATGCATTTTATAGTAGAGAAAATATGTTTCAAAGTTTTTGTAATGTGATGTCTCTACACACTGACACCATATTATTATCTACAATGTACTCGGGCGAAGCCGGGGCGCATCGTTAGTGTATAATGGAAAAATAAAAACTGCTTCAAGATTAATTCTGTAGTATTTGAATTAAGAATGCCCTCGGGTAGTTGTTCTTTGCTTTTGATCAGCGGATGACGTCAGTGTTATAAATGCCTAAAATGAATACAATATTCTCACTTTATATCTTATTCTTTATAATGCAGGTAATATTCGTTCCCTGAGCATCTCCTGGAGGAACAAAAGACGACGCTCTCGCAGTGTTTCAACGCCGCCGAGCAGAAATATCCCTACGTACTGTTGCTGAGATTTATAGCGGACAAACTGAGTTCTTGGATATTTATGACAACAAAATATGATAAATGTAGTTAATGTGATAAAATAAGTAGCAACTAAGATTATTTAAGGTACGCTGCGAGATAGTTTCGATCAACTTCTTGGAGCAAATGTTCATGAAGATGTAAACAGATAAAGTATACGAACTTTATGATAGTGGTCTCCCTCCTTAGTTCATATCTCGCATTCTATGGTCTATTAACCTAGAGTAGGCTTATGATTGTCAAGGATAATTAATAAATAAATGTACTGGAAAATATACTCTAACATGTGAATACTAGCACTGTAGCCGTCATTGTTACGAAAATAATTTGAATCCGCCTATGAAAGTATACATTGAAAATTAAAAAAAACAACTTTTTTTCAACACACTGAAAATAACCATATAAGGATCGTAAGAATAGTGTTTGAATTTAGAACACGAATACACGAATTTGTTTTAATCGTCTTATTTATTTTTTGTGGTTACTCTAGTCAAATTAATCGAGTCAATACTCTATTTATTTAAGCTACATTATTTACTACTAAGCTTATCTTAAAATGACTCAAAGTAGAATTTAAATAGAATTTATTTTGTAAATTGTTCGTTGTTAGAGTGAAGCGCCACTCGAGGTGCTTGCGCTGCATAGCGCGACTGTGTACAGATGTTACACGAATCAGCAAACATTCTAACAGCACACGAGCAGTCAACATGCTCCGTGAAATATTAAAGTAACAACTAAATTTATAAACTGACATTGTATAGCTTTGATGCTTTTATTTGATGACTATATATAGTCATCTCTCATGAACTTAATATTTCAAATGACCTTAACTGTAGAAATATATTTTAAAACGTGTTGTGATAAACTATAAAAAAAAACGTTTTCCCCCAGAGCTTAGGCATTTGTATTTAAATATATCGTTTAATATTACATTTTAAATAATCTTCTTTTTCCTGTGCTTCTCCTACGTTCATGGCTATGCAGATGACAGCACTGGCAATGTCCTATATACGGCTCGTGCTAATTTTTCACGGGATAATGTTATCAAGTACCGGAACAAACTTGTGTCTGAATTTGAGTCTCGATATAAAAATGTGGGGTCGGAGCAGTATAACTAGTTCATACTGTCAAGGTGTTGGCTACAGATTGTATTGCCGCCTAAATTACATTTTAAATAGCATTAACAAGTTTTATATTACTTTGTGTAAGATAGAACGTATTTTTTTTTTAAAAAGTACAAAGGAAATGAGAAATGCAATGGCTTACCTCAGAATTTTTATCTGTTGTTTGGGACAAATTTTCTTACCAAGCGCAAGAACGAAAGACTGAAAAATGCAACTAAATCCCCCGTTAAAAAGTTTTTGGCGCGATACCGAATGTTCTGCATACCCAAGGCTTGAAATTCGGTTAAAATGGCTCCAGTATCTTTAGATGCCATCTCTTGTATTTACAAGTGACGACTAGCAAGCTTTTGCGGAGTAAAATTCTTTTGATAGTTCTTCGTGAAATAGATGTGAAAAGTTAATGTAATACTTCAACTCATTAATTCCTTGTTAATTCTTTTTTACAGAAACAAATGAAAATAAAAATAAAAACTCTAATAATATGTAAAATGCATTGAGAGATTACTTCTAAAACATTGCGTCAGAGAAATGGTGTGAGAAATGGTCAGAGAATGGTCCGATAAATATTCCTATATTAAAATATGTTACATCAGTTTAGTATTTTATAACATTTAAAACTCAAAATACGAATCTACAAATGACTTCAGGAAAGTTAGAGCAACCCAGACTGGTTACAAATGGCCATCCAGAGGTTTTTGCGTAAAACTTTCCAGCACACGTTATGTATGTTCAACTTGTAATGGGAATAAAAAAAACAATATTAATCTGTCGTTAAATTTTTTTACAGTAATGACTTTTATATGATAAAATAAACCATTTATTTTAATTTATTTAATTTTAAATACGCTATCTAATTAATTAAACATTATTATGTGTATACTCACTATCTCCCTCGGCTTTACCTACTGCACAGTTCACTTAAACGAAATCTGATTATCCACTTTTCAAGAAGTCTTAGTGTGATAGTAACAGCGTATAAATTTTCTGGAGTTAGTAACTTATAAAATGCAAAAAATATTTTTAAAATACGTTAGCTGGTTCCTGAAATTTGTGTGTTCAAATAAACAAAACTCTTCAGCTTGGTTAATACGACTAAATGAAAATCCATAATAGCTGCCTACCACCCTAGTTTATAGTCGTGATTTATTATATTTAACGTTGGCGTGGTAAAGTTTATTTAATAAGCGATATCTTTATAATTGATCGATTAATTTTTTTTTGCAAACGCGCTTTCATATGTTGTATGTTACTGGATACTTGCAATTTATATTTAAATCGTATAAACCCGTAACGTCGGGGTGATATGCGAAACGCTATTTCGAGCCAAAAGTTTTGAGCGTGGGATTTACAGGAATTCCACATTTATCTGTTTTTCACGCGCGGCCTCGCTAAATCCCTTCGTACCGTTGGAATGATAAAACAGTTCGGGAAATGTAATTATTTACTGTTGCTTTTGTGTTGTTTTTTTTTGTAGAGGTGAGACACACTATGAGTTCACTGAATAGTATTCGTGTATTAAGGCCCACGATTTTAGAATCTGGCTTCTAGATTTGAGCTTATAAAACGGAATAAGTTACAATAAAATTGTATTTATTTGTGTACGATTAACTTATGGTGTATGTGTATAAGTGAAATTACATTGTTAGAACTAAGTTGTATTTGTCAATTGTACGCAGATATCAATGTATTGATATTATTTGTCACAAAAAAAATTGAAATAGGGTACTTATATTTCAGTTCAGAACACAAAAAAAATCACTGTTATGATAAACCCCGTGCTTTTAAAATTCATAATGCGTCTGCTAAAAATTTAAATACACTCGGATTACTTTTGCGGTTCAATATTAAAAGGTTCAAAATTCAGCAACAGTGCAATGTTGTTATTGCCAGCCTTAAGCATTGTAATTTTAACGAAATCACGTAACTTTTTGACCTCAGGGACATGCTTTGGCTTTATCTCGGTTTTCCTCCCAAAAGTTTGTCCCGCAAGGATTTACAATGAAACGAAAACAAATGCCTCCTATATTTTTTCAGGCAAGAGTTCTTCTATACACCAGTTAACAGGTAGAACTGTAGACTTTCGTGTTTAAATACGTAATTTTTGTATGGTTAAATTCTTAGTTGTAATGACCTTGTTCCTACCATTTTATATGTCTAGAAAAAGTTACGGATTTTCTTACACAAATGTAAGAAACAGAAATCGATGCCACAATAATAAGAATTCTTGTTCAAAATATTTATTGCATATCAAAGCAATTTAAACTATGCCGCCACAAAGGAAATTACATTTCTTTTCCACAAAATAAATATTACCTTATCGCAATAAAAACAAACAGCAGAATAGCGAAAAGAAATAATACTTCAGGAAATTTCATTTTGTCCGACTCGTATTTTTTTAGAAGGTGTTGTCCGAGCTATTGTCAATTTCCCAAGGGATGTCTATACGTTATTTTCCTACTTTTTTTATACTTCTCTTTGAGTATTTATATATAGATAATATTTCTGGCCATGATATCAACATGTGTTAAATGGCAATGGCACACAAATCTTAAGTTCTTTACGAACACAGGATAAATCAACACCAAAAGATTATCAACTCTTAAAAGCTCTATCAACAATGTTGTACAAATTACTAGTTATTTTACTTCATGAAATAGTTTATTAGCTATTTTCTATTGTTGAAATAATAAAAGTTAAGTCTACAATAATAAGTAGTTAGTTGAAACGGTTCGAGTTTATTAATTGATAAATTAAGGCTAAACGTTAAAAATCTTAGAAATGGATAAGGTAACGGCCGTTTAAATAATTAATGCTAGAATAAGTTTACCCTGCTGCGGTCAGGGGCTAATAGTCGGCAGGGGAATAGGGGACACGCTTTATTGGGTCAATTTCATTCCATTTGTTACACGCTTGCCTATGTACCCGCACGGATATATCTCTATTACGTTTACGAATACACTGACCTTGTTTAAGTTTATATGAATAACTTAATCACAACCCGATTAAGTTCTTGTTACGAATTTGTTTATATTTGCTTTGAGTACCTTTTTACTATATAATTTTTAAAACTTACGTCTGTTACTATTATTGAAGCCGCACATGATGTAAGGTAATTCTACGAAGACTTCTAACACGAATTAACAATAAATATCGACGTTTAAGAATTTGATTTAATAGTCGATGGACCTGATCCATCTTCGCCTCTTTTATATTCTTCAGGCATACAACCTAAACTCTTAAAAACAATATATCCTTTAAGAAGTTTTTCTGCCAGTAACTGTGAACGTAGGTTTTTTTAAATTCTTGACAAACTAAAATAGACGAAAGCCCTATTACAAAATATATAGAATTGTAAATTTGTATAATATGGTTTGGTTGGGTTATGAATTGTATATGAAATGAAAATGACATATCATTGAGGTTGATATGTCATTGTTTATGTACATATATTTCTTCGTTAATAATTTATTTAACTGTGCGTAATTTATAATAAACCATTTGTACATTTTTCCACAGAAGTATTGTAATGTATTTATGCAGCGAAAAATGTTTGAGCCATAAATTTTCAGAAATAAAACAGCCTCAGTTTTAACGTAAATTTCAGTCCAAACTTTGAAATAGAACAAGGTTGATGGATGAAAATTTGACGTACGTCACACGTTCCAAAGTTATGAAAACTTTGCGTATGGACTAGTGCCCAAAAACCATTAATAGTGGCACTGTCGGATCAATTAATTGGGCTATGAACTAAACCTTGGACTGAAGTTTTTTTACGTTCCCATTATCAAAACTTTTGTTATGTGTGCCCAGGGCGTGAAATGACACGACGTAGGTTGCAGCTTATTCAAGACTGACTGATTTGATGACTGACTGGTCCGTTACGGTGCAACTGAATGAGTGCTAACTTCTTTTGTTTAAATTAAGTGAAAATTCCTTTGAAAATATTTCTGATAGCAAAGTTTAGTTTGCAAATTAATAGAATCGCAGACATTAGCTTGATAATTCGCAGAAGACATTGCTCGAAGGACCAATAAAAATAATAAACAAAAGTAAACTATATATTACTTTATAATTAATAAATAAGCCATTTGATAATTAATTACATTATACGAAATATTAAAGGCATTATAAAGGATAATTTTAAAGTGAAACCATATAAGCGAGATATTAGGGACCGCTCCCCGAGTGGCAATTGTCTCAGAGCGAGACCCTGCGGTTTAATTTAATTAACTCATCTAATTATAAAACATGTAACCCTAAGCATTGTTTTCATATTCTGTATATCTGCTACACAGACCTATGGAGCTAGATTGAAGTGATACTAATTTTAATCAAACGAATTTAGTTTGTTCGTTAAGTAATTTTTTTTTAAATTTGATTTTGTGTCAAAATCCGTAATTAATATCTTATGTTATATATTCAAAATACTATTATTATATTTTTAAACATAAATACGAAGGGCATGTATAAAAATAAAATATGTCCTCAAAGCGTACAGTGAAAATGCGATAACCGTCGAGGTCGTTGGTTGGCAATTTACGGGGTTGTAGTGAACAGCTGTTACGAGGCGAAAGACCCAAAGTCAATTGCTATTAAGTACAAAATAATATAAAGAATTTGTTGAAAAAATAAAAACATTTTATGGAATTTTTTTCCAGAAAAGAGGCCTGAATCATTTTTATTTCCTCTTTTTGATAAATATGCAGATAGTTTAATAGCTATCGACATGGACTATCACTTGCTACACATACAGAAACTAAAACATTTTTATTTTTTAGAGGATAAGCTTTAAGCACCAGTAGGTTTAAAGTAAGGGATTATCTATCATAACATTGTAAATTTGAAAGATTTGTATGTTTGTAATAAAAAATTTCAGTTACTAAAAATTCATAATTATAACGCTACATCATGACGGTATTAATCATATTTATTTCGTTACAATGTAAATTTGTAGTTTTCTCAATTATTTTCTTGCAATATTTAAAATCACATAAACAACGCCCTACAAAGTACTAGGATGATGCTTAATACAAAGGCAATCACTGTCATTGATTGAATTTACTAACACCTACACTACCGCCTAACAAAGCAATAGTTTATGGTATTTAACTAATTGTTATATCAACTCTAATTGTTAATAACAATATCAATTTGCATATTATAGGTTTAGTCTACGAGTTTCATGATATACGTAATTAATGTATGTCCCGAATAATCTCACAATCTACTTTACAGATTTTACAAATTGTTTCACCAATAGAAAGCTCTTTTACTAGCGAAAGACATAACATATTTTTTTAATTTCTGTACTTAATACTTTATTTTAAACACACCTCTACTAACACTTTATTAAAATATTTCCTAGTTCATTATTTTACGCTTTTATTTAGATAAAGCCTAAATCGCTATTCCAAATTCCTAGGTGTGCAATATATCATCTGTTATTATTGTAGCCTGGAGATTAATTTTTGAGATAATTATGCGAAATTCATTTTCCAGAATGAAACTGGAAATGAAAATAGTTTCCAAATTTTGATAATAAACAGATATATGTTACAATCTGTATTTATATAACTTGAATTGTTACTGCGCGGTAAAGCTGCACAACAAAGAAAATATAATATCTTAAAATAGTAACATATGTGTTTCCTCAAACGTGTTTTTCTGCGGAAACGAATTATATTCGTTAGTTAAATAAAGAAAGGTTGAGGAGATGTCAATCATCACAAACGAAAGTATCACTCTTGACTCTGGTATTCTGTGATTGTGATATGGTATTCCAATCGAGTCGGCCCGTAGGAATCCGATCTATACAGCAGTTAAAAATTCATCATTTTTAAAAGCTAATCATATTTGGTAACGATTTAATTAAGTTCAGAACAAGGAAATTGATTTTAACCTTAAAGCTATTACCATTATCATTTGTGCAGTAAAAGGTTTTAGCGACATTTTATTAAATTACATCGACTACGCCGAGGCTTCCTGATGCGCGCTCGACACGCGACCATGTTCCTATAATCTCTGTAATTTGAACGGCTCGCCAACTCTACGTTGCGCCTTTTAATCCTTCAATTATGTGAGAAAGTAATTTTTATTTATTATGAGCAAATTTGTGGATAAAATGTCCTCACGTTCATCTTTATCTTAACACGAAGAGTAAACTCAGAGGGAAGTAGAATTAGCAAAGGTTTAAGCATTTTTATTTTTTAAATATGAAGTAAACAAGCATCTGGTCGCTTAATGTTAAGTAAGCACCGGTAGTACATTGAAGTGACGACGACGAAAAATCGTTGGATTTAGAAAAGGAATCCGTATGTAGTGGAAGGGATTGGTGAAGGGCTTTGACCAGTAGTAAACTAATATGGGTAAATGATGATGGTAACAATAGTGATATAATTAACATTCTGTATATAATTACGTTTCTTTATTTAAATTAATCTAACATAGAACTACAGTGTGAGAGCAATGACACGTTCAGTGACATTAAACTGATTACACGCGGCGGTCGCGTGTCCCGGATGCTAAGTGAAGCCTTGTTAATCTTTGTCTACCCTCCTCATAGTAAAATATGTAAGTTCTTCACTTGGTCAGTGTTATAATGACGACTTGGGACTTAGCTACAATCTTATAGTTTATGAAATTAAATTGTAATTCAGATAATAGGTTGTTGGATGTAATCCTGCTCAAAATATCATAAATTATCAATCATTTTCCAAGTTAATGTAAGTGTACAACCGAAAAGAGACAGATTTCCTTACTTACAGATTTGCGATGTAAGCTGTTCATTATTTTATTTGCAATAGTATTTTTGTTTTCAGTAAACATATGTAGATGTTATCCCTATGTAGTTTTTACCACATAAGGAATATTCTGTCCATCTACAAATTTCAAACGTTACGAGTAATAATTCTAACAAAATAATAGTGGAATTACGGGAGGTACAAACAATTCAAGGGAAACACAATAAAAAAAATCAAATCCAATAAATGTTCAACATTAATGTTGAGATGAAAAGAAATCAATTTACATAAATTTCTTGTGAACAATTGTGAAGGAGGAATTGTTGAATTGAAAATAAAACCGAACGATTGTACATCGCATTTCTAACGTAATTGCCAATCGATTGTTATCATTACTTTACGTAGACAAAACATTACGTGTACAAAAGGCCGTAGCTTACTAAACAGAGCATAGAGTTTTGTGTCTAATTATTATAATAGATTGTCAAATATCTCCCTTCCGCCTTTTTGTCTTTTGAATTTCGCGGCTATGTACAAAGCGCTACAGAGCTCGTATCT
>JAABKM020000031.1:5839622-5855391 GCA_016277805.2 Papilio aristodemus | reverse complement strand
ATCTGATTTAATTTTTTCTTTTTCCCAATTAACTCACAATATGTGTTCAAGGAGTTTCTATACTTTGTCAAAGAAGTAGAAACTCTTTGGTTAGTAGTTTAATTAAAATAAATGAATGTGAATTTTGCATATACATAGAACATGTCATAAATTTTTCATTTATTTTATCTGTTAACAATTTTTCCAATATAAATAACAAAATCTGAGTATTGGATAATATAAAATCGACAAAATACAAAATCATAAACAATGCATAAAAATATTCGTCAATCCACATCGTTGAGACCATACAGGGTTGTTACTTCTAACAAGATTACAGTTCGTGACTTTCACGGAGGAATCCAATCTTGCTCAATTCACTGCTGAGAGCCCTCGAAAGAATGTAGCTTTGATGCAAACAGTTTGACTTTAATTATACTGTACAAGTATTTCTCTGAGGAGCTAATTTTAATAATAATTGTCTAGGTGGCGCAGTTGTATTACATGTACGATACGGCTGCAACGCTGAGGTCTCTGGTTCGAACCCCGGATCGGGCGAAAGTGATTTTTGGGTTTTTCTACTAAATATCATCAGTGCAGAGTTTGGAATTTATGCCCGATATAGCGATAGGCTCGCAACCTATCACATCATGGGACGGAAAAGAGTGAGTGCACTAGTTGCATCTCTGCGTACCCCTTCAGGGCATACAGGTGTGGGCTACCCTTCTTTCTAATTTTGATAAAATAAATAAACTTTTTGATGCGTTTTCACACCTCTTGCTCCTTATTTATCATCTGTAGCCCGCGGCTTTGTAAGTATTCGGATGCGCTACGTGGAGGACTACTTTTGAAGGCATTAGATCTATGTCCAGCAGTAGACTGATACAGGCTGATGAAAATGATAAAAGCCTTCTTTTTACCGAAAAAAAAAATAATTCCATTCAAGTATTTCACAACTCATTTCCGTATTTATTTTAATGTATGGAACTAAATAATGTTATCATGCGACCCTGATTGCATCCATGACCTAATCTCCGGTCCATCCCCGCATACGTGACATGACACATGCGGCTTGTAAATATTAATATATTGCTTCTCACAACGATAACATTAAACTATATAATATGTTATACGCGTACTAAAAATAAACACACAATAACGACCCAATCATACATTTTTGCTGATCACTTTAAGAAAGCGACATAGTAACATACACCTTAAAACTACATAGTTAAGGCTCATATTGTAGTGTTTTTATAAACGAAATATGTCAGTCACGGCGCACTTTTGTCTGATGATTTTGTAAGGGTAACATGTCTATTAGTATAAAGTCATTGATTACTGATCATTTGTACACAATACTAATGTTTTCCTACAACACTTACCAATGATGACCATACATCATTGTCAATAAAACTGGTTATTCTCATGACCAATGAAGTCAGTTTTTAGCGTAATAAAGTAGTATTTTTATGCATTGTCATAGGGTAATAAAACCTAGCTCAGTATATATGCCTGACGTTGCTTGGACGAACTAAATATGGCTATCTAATATTTAATTAAAATTTATCGTAACTTAAAATAGCCGTTACAACTTGAAAATATAATAACATGAAATACAAGTAATTTCTTACTTTGGTGTTTAAGTATTTTTTATTTTTTTAGTCATCAAAGTATAATTTTAAAGCTTTTGATTTAAATGGATTGAAGTGGAGTTGTTTTTGATATCGCGTGCAACATTTTTCTTTAGTATATATAACATTTTCTTTTCATAATATTGTCAATTGTTCTGACAATCCATCGCATTATTTCCTTTTCCTACATTTTAAAAGTGTACAAAGTGTTTAGACTTTTTCGATGAAGGTTAAATAAACCTTTACCTTTTGTACCCCATCATGAAGTGTTAAAAAATCAGGTGTATGGTAATGTGCATCTATTGAAATATGATATTTTAACAACCCTATTAAGACCCCCCAAGACCATTAATATCACTCATTATCGTTGTTTATATTTGATATTTGAAATTACAATTTGTCTACCTAAAAATACCTGTAGACAAAAGGTTACGCGAAACGAAACTTAAGACAATGTACATATATTTGACTGCGCAAATTCGGATAACAGACATGTGATGACAAAAACTGAAATTTACATACGACGCAGTATTCTGTTTCAATATTTGTAGTAAAGATCTATTGTTAACTTTGTACTTAAGGATGACAGTTTTACAATTTATTTTGACTGTAGGATAAGCCTCAGCTCTTTGTAAAACAAAAAAAATTATATATATGATCGACAAGCTAGTTTTAAAAACATATTAAATTTATATAAGCAACAGTTAATTTAAAACCGATAAAAGCTGTCTGGTGGTAACTGAGCTTTTACGCTATATGAAATTACTATAGAATTACACACAATTATACCATAAAATAATTCACAAAAATTCCGTCCAGACATACAAAGTTGTTATAATTGATGCATACAATTTTAATATATAGGAAAATCCACAGAGCCACGCGTCTTACACTACATGTCACAAAATACGGGGGCTAAAGCAGAACTGGTTAATTATGTTTACATTGTACGTACACTTGTCTGTGACTCAGTTTTTGACGTCAACATATTTGTCGATGCTTTTAATTGACATTCGGTTAAGATAATGAAAGCATGTGTAATATACTATGGGGATAGGTCTCTTTATCGAGACTTATACGAACAAGATGAATTTTCTAATTAATTAAACTGACGCGATTTAATACTGGGCTCCCTAAGATTAAGAATATTAAATCCTTCTACAGTAACTCATTGGTGCTTGCAACTCTGTCTAGGAGCTTGTTACATCTGAATATCTTAACCGAACACCTGATAAACTTTGCATTACATCGGTTATCAATTTGGATACATGAAATAGGAATTAAACTTTTGATAAATTCAAAGTTTTTGAAAAGTCATCACCGAAAATATTACAAAGACAATTATTTATTTTCTTATCTTAGTTTTCACACCACGATAAATTGAGGCAAAGCTAAAACTTGAACTTGCTATTGTTTGAAACAGTTTTCTATTTAACTGTATATGAAGCCGTAGGAATGGTAGTTAAGTAAAAAAATCCTATAGAACCGGTGTACAGATTAGCTGTTCTCATTCATTATGGTATTATCCTAAAAAGCTGCAACATTCTATTCTGTTCTAAATTTAAAACCGAAATTCGAAAGTTCATGTCATTAACCCTACCACCTCTGTCTGCACTTAAAAGATGCAACTAAACTAAAAAGAACGCCAAGATCAGACCGCAAGATAAAAAACGCTGCGTCATTGAAGTATCAATGTATGTTATGAACAGATAAGCAAAAAATTATGACGTCTTTAAAGACCGGCGCGCGCGACGACAACTATTATAAGAATCGAATCAAACTTAGCCGGCTCATTACAACTCAAACGCTCACCGTGGACACACGTACGCGAAGCTAAAATCAAAATGTACACAAATCCTTTTGAGAGGAAACATTCGGCGTTGAGACAGGCGTTGGATCGTTTCATAAGGGGTGAAACGAGAATAAGCTTCAGGTCGAAGAAGTCAACCTTGAAGAACAACAGCAGCAATTCGTCCATTGGATCTGCAACGACCATGGAATTCATCCCGAGATACAATCAGAAGAGATGAAAACTAGTGCTGTGAATAGTACCAGTGTTTATAACTTGCGCGGTCCGGTCTATGAAAAGGTTGGTATTTTCTTTTTTATTAACTCTTTATTGCAAATATAAATATTCCCTCTTTATAATAATATTTGAATGATAGAATAAATAAGCTCTCAGACTTTTGTTTCGGTTAAATAAAGTGATTAACAACTCTCTTCTTTGATTAGAATTAATTTTAAATGTGACAAACTTATTCAAGTGCAAAAACTTATAATCTGTTTAATTGATAAAATAAACGATAAAAGATAGAATTGTAAAGTTAGTGCATTTAACTAAAAAAAATCACAGACAATATCCATATGGACTTAAGAAATTTATCAAAAGTGGATAAAAACTCCTTCTCAGTGAAAAAATTTGTCTTTTTTAAAATGTTTTTATTTTTAAAATTTTAACATTACTAATAAATTTTTTTATGTCAAATATATAATTAAATGCATAAATATCACACTTATTTATTAAAAAGAGCTATCATAATTAAAAAATTTTTTTTTGTTTGTCGACAGGTCGGGTCGGACCGGATTCATTCCTTTGACGTCAATGAGTTTAAACGGGGTCAATATTGTATCGTCATTAATATGGTCGGTGGAAATAATACTTAAATGTATTCAATACATGATGTTTATGACTATTAAAAATTAATTAAAAACACGTTTTGTTTCATTTCATTGTAAACAAATAATTTATAAAGACCTTAATTGGCTATTAAGGGTCAAGTTATATGAGTTAATCCTTAATTTAGATAGCTTGGTTTAGATAAAGATATAATGAAAATTTAAAAGAATATTAAATATTTTAATATTTCATTATTAAGTTTGTAAAATAGAAGGCTTAGTTAAAATGCAGTAAATTTAATTAGATATACCTAAAAAAAGCTTAAGATGGATAAGAGGACTACATCGGGAGGCTGTTTTTAACCAGAAAGGTATATAAAGTCTAACTTAAATGCAATCTTTACACACACATGACTATATTCTTATTTGAATTGAATTCAATTAAATAAGTCGTTTTAGATCGTATCAGATTCACTTTACAATACTAAACATTAAGTCAACGCTTTTGCCGCAAAAGGAAATAATTTCGGAATTTATATTAGCCGTGAAAACAACAATCAATGAAAAGAACCTAATGATGGTTCGTATTAAAAATATATTGAAATTATTTAATAACAAGAGCCTTGTAAACAATAGACAAATAATTGATTACACCAAATACTGCTATTTCTAAAAAAAATGATACTATACACTGGAAACTACACACTGCTGTGATATTACAACAGAATAAAAAATTATTAATTATGTAAAAAGAACTCTGGAATAAGGTTTACATTCAACAACCATACAAGAGAAGAAACGCTCATTCTGATCTTTTTAAAGTCTTGCATTACTCTCCACCTAACACGGTGAACAAAGTTATAATCGTGTAATAAAAGAAATTAGTACTTCTAAGTTAATAAATATTAAAGTGAGTGTAGGTAAAAAGTTTACCGCTATCATAATAACTATCATAATAATATCGGTCACAGACCCAATATCAACAATTATTTTGTATTTAAATGTACACTATTTCACTATCTTTACAAATAACAAGCGACAAAGTCCTTAATTGAACTTCGATAAAAAGTCGATTAAAACTAGAACATTGTTTTACGGTCGTATAAATATATATTTAATGATTTTAATAAAAAAATTATTTTATAATTGAAACTATAACAAAAATAAATTTCAATATAAAAAAGACTCAATAACATTATCGTCTTCTTTAGATATAATGCCGGTTTCCGAGTAAATTTGGACAAGAAATTTACTTTTTCTTTAGGGAAATTTACCTCGTCACCGAAGTAGGCTTCTATATTTAATGCTTCCTTAGACATTGACGTTTCAGCAAAAACACTTATCACTAAATTTCCTAGATATTCGAGGGTTTGAGGTATTTTGTTTACTAACTTTAACCCTTGGTTTCTTTCGCCCGCTTTAATACAGTTAATCATTCTCTCTTAGAGCAATGTTTTCTTTTGCTCCAGGCGCGCAGATATCCTTAATAATAATAACCCGTTAAATACAACAAAGTATTAATAAAGAAGCACATTTAAATAAACAAATTCAACAGGAATGCCGTGTAACTTAGACTTATGTACTTTTTTAATCAGTTAAACTGGATCCACCCGTCCTCAAAGTAACTATTTTTAGTCTTTGAAAAAATCTTGAAGGAAAAAAGCGACCACCCATTTTTCATAATTTTACAACTTGTACGTCCATACACTATTTACGGGATCTTCAAAATCAAGGTCAAAGAAAATACCTGAAATGCTCTAACTCTACTAAATTAATATAAAAGAGTAAACACGTATACAACCACGGCGCCAAGTTTAATACCAAAGAACAATAGGTTAATAGTATTTTCAATTACCACGTAAAGCATACTTTTGTTTGTCTTAAAATAATTCTTATTCATACAATGGTATAAACAAAAAAAAACAATATCGTCTCATTTCGACACACCTTGTGTACACATACCCTTATCGCCGTCATTTCAAGTTACGTCAATTAATGTGTCATATTAAAAAAAAATACACATAACAAAGATACACTTGATTAATTCTGTTTGTTTTTTTTTTCTCAATCTTATGAGATCGGTGATTCTCAATCTCAATCTTTTTCAGCTACAGTTTTTCAGACATTCATTGCAGGACGTATTCACCACAAAATACCTGTACCTTGACCACCTTTGTCAATCTTGTTGGACGCCCTATTGAATTTTCTCACAAAAACTATATATAAATACAGTTAATGTTTAATTATATCTAAACAATAATCTCCAAAGAAAATCTTGGATGTGTTGTAATTATTTAAACCAATGTCGCGGTTAGTAAACAGAAAAGCTGGCGATTTGAACATCACTATAACCGGTGCCATGTGATAAAATTATAGACAACGTATATCATTTAAATCCTCATTTAATTGTAAATGATACAATTGGCCCACAAATAACGCAATGTTTAACGATAACTTATGACATCGAACGACTTCTTATCACTGGCGACTCCGGCGCTTTATTTATAATTGATAAACGAGAACATTTGGATTATCATTAGCTTCTTGATATAATTTTATGATGGCTTAATGCATGCAGCAAGTGCTTATATCTAATTGTTTCCTATAGAATGTTATCTTTAAATAAATTAGGGATTAGGAAGACGTTTCTTTTATTAATTCAAAAACATTTTTTACGTATTTTACAATCGTAATCTGTAAAACCGTAGTAAATTTGACGTTGATTAGGTTGAGCTAATGCATTTTAAAATACGTAGCCATTTATATGAAATATAACACAACCTACTCACCATTTCAAAGCTATTTTACTTGTTACTTTACTGTAAATCAATAATTTCGCCAAAGACTCCAGTAGATAAATCAGTATTTGAATACAGAACAAGTAATCTTTGTACCAGATTTTTTCAACAACTAATTCCATATAAGATAATTTTATTTTAATTGAGTCTGTCACCAATGTTATGACATCTGTAGTTATTTCCAGCGACAAACAATAATATGCAATCAGTGCTCTATTACGTTTAGTAGAGCTTCATAGAGTTGTAAAATTACTGCCCTACAGATCAATTAGCAGCTATTAGTCTCAATGGGTTTGAACATCCTGCGGATCATCGCTTATATAAAAGACTTTCAATGCCAATCTTGCGTACAAATGACATGTAGTTATTTAGTGCAGTTTAAACTGGCTTAGGTTTTATGAGAGATACTATATATTTTCCCGTTTTAATTGCCGCTTTATCTCATGGTAAAAGTCTGACCCGTATGTATTGCTGGTATAAAGGTTGGCATGGATAAAAAAAGGCTCAATATCAATGCCAATAGCGAAAGCATTAGAATATATATGTATATACGAGATCAAATCCGCCATGATAGCATAGCTACCAATCAATGTAACGGAGAATTAATTTTGAGTATCTCAAACTGAAAATTGCAGGTTCAGGGGTTTTTCATAAATGTATAAAAATTTCAACATGATATTTGCAGTAGTTTTCTATGAAAGTGGAAAATAAATTCATAATAAGACGTTGACCGATGAGGCTAAAAGGTTATATTATATAGGCGACCACGGACAGGATAAGGCAGCGAAAGTAGGTCTCCTACTTTTCTTAACCCTGTTACTCCTTTTGTTTGAGATATGTACGGTGGTTATCAAATGACGTTTACATGACACTTTTTCCTACGCCATTAAAACTTCGTCGGAATATTCCATTATCTAAAAGAACTACGACAACAATGAAATTCTTAATAAATTGTTTAATTCAGTCTTAAATAAATTTCATACATTGTTTGTTATAGGATTTTCTGTCACTATTTTTGTTTCCAGTTTACGCACACTGGCAGAGAAGGTAAACGCTCTGCTGGAGATACGTGAAGTGACGTGCTTGCGATGTTGCCCGTCGCGTGGAATTTTTCTTTAAAGTGAGAAATTTTTATCTGTTAGCAAATATAACATTGATAATAGATTTATTTACTGCAGCTTACATTCTTTTTGATGTATAGTATTTGTTAGTATACCAAGATGTTTAATTGTACCTAAATATAATATTACATTCAAATATAAAGAGTCAATGGTGACCAATTTATACTTCTCACTGACTTCATTTGCCTCTAGAACCTTCAACTAAACATCTGAAAGACGAAAGGGATAAGCGGGAAAAAGAAATTCTGCCAGAGAATATAGATTAATACGATTAGGACAGAACCTATTTGGAAAAAGATGAAGGTAACCTTTACTCAAAGATATCCAACAATATTAATGTAATAAAACATAAATTAAATACAATAAAATAAAAAATAAACCTTATTAATTATATTCAAGAAATAATGTTAAATCAATAGTTCACAATATTCCAAAATACTAACATAATATACCCTGCTTTTATCCTTCTGCGAAGCATATTTCAGTTTGATGAAGATGAATGGAAAATACCAAAGAATAGCTGCGTCGAGCAATGAATAAACAAGGTAATTGGTTAAACTATTTAGCGACGCCCTTGTTACCACAGATTATTTCAATTAAGTCTTGTATACCGTAAACATCGTTAAAAAATATATTAATTAATTTAGAGTTTTTGTGGTCGAAACGATCATAGACCGAGATTGTGTATAAAATGCTCCGTGTCGTTCTTAATATACTTTAAAGTAGAATAATTTATTCATAAATTATACTTTTAAAAATCACAACTCGTAATAACAGTATTTGTCTTCCATCTCTTATCACAATGAACAAATGATGATCGACATCCGCCATAATTAAGGGGTTACAGTCTATACGTACATAGAGCTAGCTGCTACGCGATCACTTGAACGATCGGCCACAGTATTCACATCGTGATAAAGGAGCCACTGCATATCCTCATCCACATTGAGTCGGTGCAAATGAGACTCGAATGTTTCCCCAAAATTTTAGTTTCCCCATTAATGTTTCAGGAGAATATATTTCTTAGGAAAAAAATATTTCAAAGATACTAAAATTACCTCAAATTTAAAAGTTTTATAAAGTAAGTTTTTGCTAAATCAAGCTTGGAATACAATACTAATTTGCAAACAATCATTAGATTTTATCATTTAAAATAACACAATTTGCGTTTTTCGTTTGACTTCTAAGACCTTTCAAAACATTGTACTTACCTAGGTATTATTAACATCTATGCTTGTATTTAACAATAAAACCAAAGAGATTTTTAATAATTACATCTACAGTATTAATAAATTAGGGGCATGTTTTCGCAAGTAAATTTGGTTACTTTTGAGAAGTTATATAAAGATTTATAAATAGATTAAATTGAAAATTTTTGAATTTATTTCATGTTAATCTTGATTATTTATTTTTGTGAAATTCTTCTAAAGGACGGTAGATATAGGAAGGGTTGGGCACCACATTTGAGGAGAACACAAGTAAATTCCTATTTAACACATTAAACGCTGCGGTTTTTGACTAAAACTTCTCTACACGCCTTCGCAGGTTTTTGTTCTGTTGAGTAAATAGTATTTAAATATGTTTTAAAAAAAGTCTATAATTTCATAATAGGAAGTTTAGACCATTTTTTTAATTAAAATCACCGGTGGCCCCTACGGCATTAAAAGTATTAAAAAGGTCTTTAACACCATAAAAGAAGATGTAGACTTTTTTTTGCTGGGGGTCACCGGTGACCCCCACGGCGTTTAACGTATTAAAAATCAAATCAATCGAACAAACTATTATGTATTAATGTCTCTATTATGACACAATTAAGTTTAGGAATTTCCCGTGTTTATTCTAGAAACGATCCATCCACCAAGATTAATTAGAGCCTTCATCACTACGTCTTTGAGTATAGAATGCGATGTCGAAGCTTCTAGCTTTGTACTCTGAACGGAAAATAGAGAGACTAATGGATAAGCAATTAATTTGCCATTGAGACATTGTAAACAAACAACGCGTTGTCATTAGTGTTTAATCGCAGATGGCAATAGAGATTTTGACAGCCGTAACATCTACGACAGAGAAGTAATTCGATTTAATATCGGCATACTATACTGAAGATTATCTGTAGTCCTAAATGAACGACATGATGCGACAAATGCTTGCGACTTATTATAGCGGCAACTATTTATATTATTTATAATAGTTGTATATGTATCTTTATTTATTTCATAAACATAGACAACTATTTTAAAATTTCACGTCGCATTACCACATTTGTCATTCTTAAAGGACAAACAAGCTATACTGAATATTAAGCTGAAAACAGAATTTAAAGGAAACAAAAACTTTCTATTATCTGATTTTCTTCTACCTTTGCTGTAGTATATATCACAGATAAAACACAAAACGTAATAATCGAAAAATGGATTGCAAAAGCAGAAGTTAAAAATAAACGCTTTAGAGAGCTTTCAGACACTATCCAGATCGAAGTTTCGACGGTTCGAAAATAGGACAAAATGCTTCGAGAAGCATTTCGTCTTATTTTCGAAGAAGATTGCGATCCGTTCCTTTGATTTGTGTCGACTACTAAAGTATCGGCTCCGGTTGAGTATCCCGAGGGAGCTCTCCTAGATACTGGTAACTAGGTTTAACCCAAATGTCTTCTGCACTCTGCTCCCTTCCAAGGCGAACGGAGCAAGTCAGTGATAAAAAAAAAACTCACAAAGCCGCTGGCGACGCAACTAGTTTTTGAAGGCATCTATCACTTAATTTCACGTGATCTATTACAAAAAAGATCAAAAATAACTTTTGAACACTGACAGATATTATGAAGCTTTGCGTCATAGATGTCCTTTTACGTATAAATGAATTATTACTCAAACATTATTATTATATAATATTTAACGGGTACCCTTTGAACAGGATGTTGTTTACTATCTGTCGGCTTGTGTGTGGAGCGACCCTCGGCTGTCAACGACCGGTTATCTTTGTTAGGATGTGACGACTTAAAGCCCTTGGTCCCTTTAATGAATTCAAACGAAAAGTCGATCTCGACAGTTTTAAAACATGCGAGTCGAAACCTGTTCATATAAAAGATTATAACTTTGGGAAAGGTGAAATTAAACCTAAATTCATTTGTTTTTAACTAAATTTTCTATTGTAAATCAAAAAGCTTAAAATTATTTTCGTTATACGAAATCTTTGTATGGTCACAAACTTGTACGTCATATGTAAAATCGTGTTAAACCACTACGTAATTAACGTGTTTGGACTCATAATTTTTTTATTTATCGTCATAAACATATCAACGCATAGTTACTTTGTGCCACTTCAATTTGATGATGGCAGTACATGTTAAGAATATTCAAATAATAACATAAAATACTCATAAAGACTTTCGAAAGAAAAACGTGACAGGAAATCAGCCTATCTTTTTTATTTGTGTATATTATTACATTTACCTTGTATTTGTACACATTTTCATGTCTAAAGAAAAGTTAAACATGAAAATGTGCACAAATACTTCCTTCTATCCATTCCCATCCTTTTTCTAATAAGGAAAGGATGGAAAAGAAAAGAAAAGGAGAAGGCTTTAAACGTTATTGTAGATGAAAATAAAAAAAAATTTGCACATCATAGTTCTGTTCTTTCGTCACAGCTGCTATAGTAATATCAAAAATATTTTCTATGGAACCATTTGATTAATAGCTCCTCGGAGACGTTTCGAAATCTCGGACCTTCAAGTACATTGTCCCGACAGCGTAATATCACGCAATGTCAGCAGCATTTCATATAAAGTATTATGAGTTCCTATAACATATACGATATGGGTTTCCTTATGGCCTGTAAGTATTACTATCATAAAATATAAGTAAACATTATATTGTTCATTATTTAAGATTGTTGATACTGTATGCAACTGTTATGTGAAAATAAACTTTCTAACGTATTAATTTGGCAACAAGCATTATGAGACGAGATCAATGCAAATGTAAATTCTTTAAATTTACAGCGAAGACTATTGTGTCCGTGTTTGTGTGTGTTGTGACTTAATGCAGAGACCGTTTGTACATCAGTGCTCCTCAGTCTCTCAGGAATAAAGTTTAGAAATAGATTTTTTGAAATTTACTGGCAAGATCGTTTATAAAATTTAAAGAAGACTTAAATTTTAGTGATAAACGAGCAAGCGGTACACCTGACGGTTAACTTTACTTATAAAAATCTGTAACAACGAAAAGAGTTGCAGCGCGTTGCCTACCATTGAAGGATAGAGGAAGGAATTAACAGAAAAAGGGTAATTCCTTTACCTACTAATGCGCTCCTCTTTCATATCCTCTTCCTCTTCCCATCCTTTCCTTATTAAAAAAGGGTGACAAGAGAAGAAGGATTTGAATTAGGCCTCCGGCACCTCACTCTTTAGACTTCCATTGTTTTTATATTTTATTTAATAAAGTTTCTATTTTATTTAACCTTTATTACACAAAGGTTTGCAAAACATGTACTGTTATTATAACACTTATAAATTTTAACATTATGCCACAATTCATTGTAATAATATACTACAATCATAATTTAAAAAATATTAAGTTTTAGTTAAGTCATTTATTTCCCACTTCCCACGTCGTTAATTACTTGATAATTTTAAAAGATTAAAAACTACATTATTAATAATGCATTTGTGTAATCCAGCAAAAAATATTTTATTTTTAAATTCAACTTAGAACACGTAAAGCAAAAAATATTTTGTAATAATATTTTAAGAGATAGTTATATGTTATTTTGTCTTTAAATTATGGTTGGCCACGTGATCTGACTCTAGGCTACCGATGTTGATATTTCAAACGTAGGGTACAAATCCTTGATCCCCTCTATTTTGTTTTGAAGATGCAAGTAATTCGGTCGCACTAATGACCACCTTAAGTGAACTGTAATCGTTTTAACGTCCTCCAGAGTTTGCAGACTTGTTAATTATTACAAGAGAGCTATACTTGTGTTTCTGCAATTCCTACCTGCTCTGTTCTTAATATATCACTTTTAAAATATCGCGAATTTAGTTGAAGTGTTAATAGCGTTTGTATGAAAAATTTGTTAACAAACTGTTTTCTTTTTAACAACTTCGAAATCGCTAAAACTTTTCAGCTGGCTTTTTATGTCAACTTCTGTACCACAAAACTTTTAATATATATAAATATTTTAATATATTTATTTAATATATATAAATAAATCACTTTTTTGCCATTTATTTAGTTTTATAATGATGTGAATAAGAACAGATCTCGTAGACCGATAACTATTAATTAAACGGAAAAAACTACACGCGTTCCTACATAATTAAAAATGCAACAAAATAGTTAAATAATATCAATCATTTTAAAATGCCGTCCGTCATTATTAATTTATATCTTCTAATATATTAAAACATATTAAGTCGAGAGGGGCTAGTGGATTAAACGGCATGAACTTGACCCCTACTACAGGTGTTTTGCAAACGCCCCTCTCTCGCACTCGATAGCTGCAACGCAAGCATTCCGCCACAGTACCAAGTGGAACGTGAACTCGCGACCATGTTCCCTAATCCGTTTGACAGAAAGCACTCGACCATAAGACAGGTCTTGGATAGATTTCTCGAATCTAAGAGAACCGTTCGCAAAAATGTTCTGTCGAGAAAAAGTAGTAATACCTCATCGCTCTCGACTGGATCGACGGATAGTCGAAAGTTTTTCGGCTTTGCTATCAGGAGTTCTTGAACTCTACTCGTGAATGAAGAAACTCTAAAAGTGATTTTGTTTTTAATATCCAATCTACTAGTCATGTTTGATTTGTGTACTCGACATTTTGGTAAGTCATCCAATTCATTATCATTAATATTTTAAAAGTCTGACGATGATCTCTGCCAAAACCTGTTTTAAACAGGTTTTTGGATTTAAAAAAACGGTCTATTGTATCAGTTTTTACACTTTATCATTATTTAACATCGCGTGGGACAGAATTTCAGTACCGAGATCATAGATGGCGAACGAATAACATCTAATTATCAGTTGTATATAATAATAAATAAATTAAAACTGTACTGTGATTTAGGGTCAATCTACTACTGGTCAATGTACTACATGAACCAAGGGAGAAAGGAATTCCTCAGCTTTGTTATAAGATTAATTAAATAGGTATGATAATCTCGTCATCAAATAATTCCATCTTAATAACTCGGACCGAATGCCATGAGCCCATTGAAATGAAACATTGCCTTGACCACAAAGATGGTTATGAGATACCAGTTTCCGCGTTCCAGATAAACTATGTTGTAAACTATGAACACAATATAAAATAATCTCATCTTACTGATCGGACAAAACAAGTACGGGAATATTTAAACAAAAGAAACATTTTATAACGGTGTCTGGATGAACAGTTAAAGTTGTCATTTGTTTTTTTTAAAACAATAAAAAGCAAAAATATATACACCATTATGCCAGTATTAAAAATATTTTAGACAGTTAATATGCCAAACTTTTTCGTAGGAGTTAGATAACATTACGGTAAAAATTCGCAAAGCATATTTTTATTTATTATGACTAAGGTTTCTTATCATTCATCTTTGAAGACAAATTTCAAGCAAAAATTCTGGTATGAAGTTAGAAAATCTTTTAGGGATGTTAGTAAAGTTTGCATTTGAACCAAAGATCAAACAAACCCCACCCCGGTGACATTTTGCTGCGAATGTCGACAACCATATTTCGTAGTCACCTTACGACACTAGCATCGCATTTGAATTTCGGCAATGTACCGTCGAATCTATCGAACACTCATATCTTAGCACATTATTTTCTATCGGCAACGTGTGCTTTGCATTTTGTAATAAATTTCAATCACATACCGTTTTGTTTTCCGTATGTATTACCTTTACATATGTTAAGAACATGTGTTATTACCTTAACATATGTTAAGAACATGGAGATGGAGATGGAGATGAATTGAAAAAACAAATAAACTTTTCTTCAGTTAGCATTTTTTTACGATATCAAAATGAGAGCATCTAAGCTTATGTTTAGGAGGTATCCTTGTGAATTAAGGAAACTTATATTTTGTGTAGCAGTTAATTAATTTATTATTATTTTGTGATTATAACAATACCTTGGTATGAAATATATTTCAATAAGATGCTATTACTATTAATTTTATAGCAAATAGCTAAAACATATTTTTAAACACATTTCAGCGTTTATACATCTAAGTTTTTTTTCCATAATGTTGTTATACATATTTACGAGTACATAGTCTACAAATTTCTTATTTCAAAATGGTTTGTGGTTCGGAGAACTGACTAAATGTATTAATCAAGAATAAATCAAAACAATCTTGTTAAAAAAAACGTGATATATGTGACTTCAATAAAGGTAACTTTTGTATAATAAACTTAGTAATATCAAATCATCTCGACGATAAATTTCCGGAGATAGGACGGAATTCAGAAAATATTAATCCGTAGCGATTGATGCTTTCCGAGGAGATAAATTATTGTAATAAAGTTATGACTTCAAAGTAAAATCATCAGTCACATTATAACAGGTTGTCAAATATCTCCCTTCCGCTTTTTTGCTCTTTATTCAATGCTTTATAAAAAGTGTTACAGTGA
>JAABKM020000031.1:5505936-5516209 GCA_016277805.2 Papilio aristodemus | reverse complement strand
TATTCAATTATTTGTATTCTTCCCTGGAGTGTCAAAGTCAAACGGATTGTATTTATTATCTCTGCATAGCTTCAGTCCTCCAAACAATGTCGAAGTCAAAAAGATATTGTAGAGATTTTTTCGAAATAATAAAGCTAACAAATTAATCTTATTTAAAATAACTTAGAATTAATGTTATCTATACTTTGAATGGATAAATTATATGTAAAAAAATTGTATAAACATAAAAACTACATTTATGATCAAGTAAAAAGGTCGTTTGAACGGAAGGAGGTATAATTTGCTGGCACCTTGCTCACGTGACATTTAGATTTTGCCAAACGTTGACCTTCAGGTAGTCGGAATGCTTTACCTGGTATTAAAACATACCAACATATCGTATTAAGTTATACGATTTTTGTTTCATCCCGTTATGTGATATACATAATAAATAAAGCGTTCCGTAAAAAATGACAAATATAAAAAGACATCAAAAGCTAAATAAACCTTCTTTCCAACATGACTTACGACAGCCAGTAATGCATGACAAGAAAAAAAAAACAAAGAATATTGAAATTTAAAGTGAATGCGCGACATTAATCAATTCGTACTTAGCCGTAGCCTTACGTTCGCGAATTCTCGCATGCGAGGTTCGGTAACACAAAACGATGGCGACAGTTGAAGGGAAGCCATACCGCGTCCCGGGTTCGAGTCGGCTGAAGTAATTATTCGCAGGCCGGACCGTCGCCGCGTCACGACGCATCAGTAGAGATACGCGCTCTGTCGGAAAATTGATCTGGTGGATCTACGAAGCTTACGCTATCCTGAATCTATAATACACGGGACTGTCCAGTGTGCGATGGCACTTTTTATATAATAAATCAGTAGCCTCGATGTGTGAATTACTTTTAAAGATAATATTCTATTTTTATGCAGATTATATTTTTAATCATACGGACACTTGACCATGACCCAACCTAATCTTAAGTCGCAATGTAATCGAATGATGGCACATACTGCAATAGTTTACTAATAGCTTATTTTCTCTTCCATTGAAGGTACACGAACAGAATGACGTTGGCAATTCGATACACGTTAATAACAAGATATCGTCTTATTCTAAACATTAAAAAACATGTACGTAGGAATGAAATTGATCTTTTATGTTTCAATATTTTTAATAGTTTTCATATTTAAGTCCAAAAATATTTTGAGTTAAGCGAAATCCTTATTTCCTTATAAAAATGTCTTACCCAATGTATGTACTTTTGTTAACTCTTTATCCGCCGTCTATCAATGAACACATTGGACAAGCGTAAAGAGCATCAATGCGAAGTTCGAAAAATAAGAACTCAGACACGCTATCCATGTAGCCTGTCACAGGTGTTCATTCCATGTGTTTTAGATTGCAAATGATTATAATAACGATTCACTTAAAGCGAAATGAAACGTCTCTGGTCGGTTTACATTCGCTTTGGCAGTAATTATCAGTGCGCCGAGCCGGCGCACCGACAAGCTGCCGCAGCGACCGACCGACTGGAAAATTGAGCCAGTGACTTCATCCAGAACTATCCTGCGAACCTCACAGATAATGTAATAGATATTATTATTTTTTGGTGATGTACATGGAAACTATTATACTGATATATTTATCACAATACAATCTTTACAGATTAGTTCTAGACCCCCTATTGATACTAATATATAATTATATTGTTTAAAATTGATTAGTATAAGACAACAATAAACATGACGGTTTATTTCAAATAAAACAAATACTTTAATCAAGATTAACATCGCCTTTATAAATAAACACAAAAAGATAATTCACAAAGCATTGTCGTCCCAGTAATGAGAATTAAATGGAAATATGTCTTTGTCGTTTTGTTATTCATATTGCATTACCGTATCTTCCTTTTCCAGACGTTTAAAAGCGTTGATTATTCAGCGCTATCGTGTCATACCATCTGTTCAAACTGATGAACGAATATGACTTTAACGTCACAGTGAATAAAGGATGTTTTCCCGCGAGATGTTCGAAAGCGTAAGGTTATAGTGAAGAGACATTATTTTGTCACAATGGTGGGTGCCGCCCACTTTGGGCAACGGCGGAGAAGGCGCCCGTTGATGCACTGCTTTTGGGGAGAGAATAAATTTGAAGACGGTCGGGACCGCAAGAATTACAGTGCATACAATCTCGCCGCAGTATCTGTGTGGAGCAGAGTCGTCGTTTTAAAACACTCCGCGGAATACCCCGGCCAGATGCCTCGCGGCCACTCGGAATTACGTAAATGTTGTATGAATAAATGCTCGGAATGCTGTTATTTCATGCTTGTGCAAACGTCGTCTATCATTTTAGTGTCCGCTACAATCTTATTTTACTTTTCTTAATTCTTACGTAAATCAAAATATATTAGGATTTACATTTAAACTAACACTGGCATTAATAGTGTCCAAACTCTCGTTTGAATGAACGTTACGTAATTTCGCCGGTCAATTTGTTAAGCTTAATATTAATAGAATCATTGTAATATAAATAAAAACTGAGCTTACAGCCTGTTCTTTTGGCACGTGCATGGTTGAATTAATTCGATTTAAATTTTTTACAGCTAATTTAATGTTAATCTCAATTACTAAAAAAGCCTTCCTGAATAACATTAGAAGATTTTATGTTCGCAGTTTAAGTATTTTGAAAATAAGCGGCTGAAAATACATATACATTGCTTATCTCGAAATGATATTTTTGTCTATGGAAAGCATATATAATAGTATTAAGATTGCGTTGTAAAAAAAATGTTTGAAAGTTTAGACATACAGAAATTAGAATTACTGCACGCATCGTGAGAAGCTTCGTAACCACAATACTCGTGACGTTTCCACAAACCGCAAAGAGTATGTAATCTAATACACGAAGCTCATCGACACTGGCTTTCATGGTCGCAAATATCGTATTACACAAACACAAACTTTCTCTGCGACTTGTACAACGGGAAACGTACGATTTTGAACCTTGTTCCGGGTGAATAAGAATTATGTTACGGTTTTAATCAATGACTATTGGTATGGTCAACGGTGGCCGATTCATAGATTGCTTTTTTGTCCTAACGTGGTTGTATAAAAGAGGTAAAAAGCGCCGGCGCGCGACGTAGGTGGCTCGTGTATCGTGTTCGACTAGTTTGCGTGGAAACGTTCGCAAGAATTGAAAAATCGTTTATTTTCTTGTTTTCCGACCAATCTACTTAAAAGGTCAGATTACAGTAAAAAGGTTAGGCTTTTTTGTTTAATAAGTGTTTAATCTCAGCTTAAAT
This sequence comes from Papilio aristodemus, assembly GCA_016277805.2. Lineage (NCBI taxonomy): Eukaryota > Metazoa > Arthropoda > Insecta > Lepidoptera > Papilionidae > Papilio > Papilio aristodemus. The sequence goes on along the minus strand of JAABKM020000031.1, from coordinate 5,512,922 downwards.
GACCACATAATATTATTTATAAAGAACAAAGTTTAGTAAAGGCCATAATATTAGTAGGAATATTGAAATCATTACAATGTAAATCTATTTACAGGGAGTCGATACCTGTAGTGTCATTTACATAATTAAGTTGTCGCTTGGAGTGGTTTTAGGTGTTAGGTTAATAACTACTATGAATTTTCGATTCATGTTAATATGAGGTTAGTTTATTTGACTTTAACGAAATATAGATTAAGTTAAGACCAAGATATAGGTCGACGCAGCGTAGGTGGGTCTCCCACAATATGGACCGGCGATATGGATAAAGAATGAGGGTGGTAGAGAATCAATCTTTGTGGGGATCAATGGTCTACCATGACGGTCGACAGTTGGACTTAGGGCTCTAGCCCTAAGTCCAGCCGACGTCCACTAATTGAAAAGAAGACCAGGCTTTTTCATTCTAACCTATTTTCATATCATTACTAAACAATGTCAAAGTGTAGTGTAGTTATAAAATACATTTTTTTTGCTATAACTCAGGACAAAGCCCGTACGTTGTAGGACCAAAGTAAACATAGATAAATTCTCTTCGGGCGTACGTGACCGAAATAAGCGTCTTGCAATATATTACAAACCACCATCCTTGTTATGGAGAAATTTTCATATATTGTTTTGAATTACTTGTATTTCTTCTAACAAAAAATAAAAAAAAATCTTCAATTATAGGAACATCTAGTAAATATATTTGTGGTTAAATGTCGTAAATTTATTCTCGTAGATAAATATCTAGATTGAATGTTTGTCGGCGTATAGACTGAATAAATATATGAAAGTAGGCGAATCCAAAATGCTGTTTCTTTCTGTCTAGACTGACAGACTGATAATTTATTAAACGAATTCATTTACATAATATGTACTTTCCGAGTCCCATTCTAACAACACTATGTATGTACTACATATTGAATATACTCTTACCATTTATAAATATTTTATGTAGATACGTAGGAATGACATCGTCAAAAAAACATGTATTGCGACGAAATAAAAGATACGTGAGGTAAAATTTAGCAAAACCATTTAACCCTTGAATTAGGTTCCAACGAAAACTTCAATCATGGGGAGAATTCACAAGAAAGGTCGGCATCACTTTAATATGCACCTCACAATAGCAGGGGCCCGAGTTCTGAAGAGGTAAGGTCCTTGTAGGTACTTTATCTCGCCGCAAGCTCCCCTTTTTATCGTTCAGGGTAAAGACAAGGAATACGATTACGAGGCTTAATCTTTAAAGAACTGGTCGCCACCGGTCGTCGATGATAGTCTTTTTATTATGCTCAAGTATTTGACTTGATATGTTTTAATGCTTTTTTATTATATTTAGATTAGACACAAGCGACATCATTGAATTTACATTTTTTTTAATAACCAATTTACAAATGACGTGGTGTATCGATAAACGTATAAAGCTGTCATTCTTCCAATGATAAAAGGTAATATCGATCTTTTATTTTTTACCAAAAAAGCCGAAGTTTTTAGTAATTCTGGAAACCTCCACATCACAATCGAAAAATCTCCACTGAAAAACGTACCTAAGTATCTATTTGTTGGTTACCATATTTTATTCATTTTAAAAAGAATATTTGCAGTATGCATCCAAGTATACTTGAAATTTAAAACTCACTGCGGCTTTAAAACAAATTGGGTCATGCACGTGGCAGCCGTTGACAGATTTCTGAACGTTTTTAAAGTCAAGTGTACCCGAATATATCATTCCTTATGCAACTGTTTCATCCACTCTAATACAAAACAACTGGCCGTAATATTTTTGCTTAAAAAAACAACTGTTTGTAGTAGTATTCTGCACTAAAATTTAACTAAAGGGTCGCCTTAGATTGCCAACGTCAGAATAAAATAAGTGTCCCGAGGGTGAATTGTTCCAGGCAAATTTCGTTGGAATGGTCAAGAGAACAATATAAGATCAAAGGGCTGTTTACGCGAATTCGCAGGTGCGGAATGGCTTATGGTAATGCTATGTTAATTTTATACTCCGTAATAATATAGGGGAGCTGTCTGTTACAGGCATAAATAGTGCTCGTACTACAAACAGATTGTTAACGCGAAAAGATTCCGAATCGGACGCTATAATTTCATAAAGTGTCTTAAAGATCAAAATTAACTCGTATAAGTGTTTAAATTCAAGAAACTTGTTTCTGAATATTGTAGATAAAGTTTCCTCGTTTTTTTTTTGTTTAATTTTTTATTACGACTGACTTTGAACTCAGTGAGAATTAAAAGTATTTCATTAATTCACAAATTTATTATAGATCTTTATATCATATCTCATTATTTAAATTAAAGAGAGATTTGATAGAGTGGTTACAAGGTACAAATGTTTTTCAATTTCCTCTTATATTCTTATAAAACGTTAGTAGAACCTAAAAAAAACAATACATCATTTTCAATTAGATCAAAACGACCAACATTTAATATACATACCTAGAACAACGATTATCAAATTTATTCTCTTCCGTTAAACTGGATTTATAAAATATTTCCTCTAAAGTTTTGAATATTGTTACAGTTCTAACAAAGATCAGTTAGTTCCGTGGTATACCGAGCATTCTATAAATGCGAAATGCCAACCCAATTCCATTAAGCTATTTTCTGAGACGGAAATCGACTTATCTTAGTTATTTACTGTCGTCTTAGCAGGTTATTTAAGCGGACCGGTCAGTTTTGTAAGCATTGTCGGGACAAAAGCGACTGTCTACGTCGGATCAGTATGAAATATTTAATAGCTGACTTCCCCAGATTATTACTGCATTCAGTTACAAGACTCCACGATACGCCCTATATAAAACAGTCGATGCTATTTATAGCTTAATAACTTTTTATCACTCGCGTTCTATTTTCTAAATTATGTCACAAAGTTCAAGGAGGTTTAATATCGCCTTATTTTAGAATTGTCATTGGAGTCATAATAAATTGGAGATTTTGTTTAATACTGTAGAAGTTCGTAGTGGATATTTGGAACCCTTCCAAAGATTTTTAAGCCTTAGCGTGTCCTCTTGTAAGAGAGCTTCGGGCATTTGAATTGAATTTTCTAAGATTTAAATCATGTATTTTTAAATCTGTTGCTGTAATTTGATCCTGTAATAAATAAACAATTTAACTCGTTTGAAATTTGGTATAACTACCAAAATTTGACAGGAGTTAAAACAAGTTCATTTAGAGCATAAACTATCGTTGTGTTTATAAATAAATGCGTTAGTACATGAAATACTTTCGGCAATGAATTCCTATATCATGTATTTGGATATAGGAATTCATTGTTAAGAATTTGTAAAACATGTATTTTACAAATTCTATACAACTACTGAAAGCTGGTACATTCAAAACTCAAACTGACAAGAGTAATGTACCGACCTCGTTCACCCTGGATGTCTGCGGCGTCCTTATTGAAATTCAGATGAGCGCTCCGTGTACTTACGAAATGGCGTTTAATTCGACAGTAACGAATAAAAATGGAATAAATACGCGTACTACCAAGATATAGAATAAACATTTTTATGATAGATATAAATTTCACATATATTGGGGGAAATAAATACATGAATAAGTGATAGTAATTCTCTACTACGTACTGTAATGTCGTCCCATGTTTTATAGAGAAGCAAATTGATTACTAAATGCTTGCGAAGGGAAATAGATTAAAAGGAATAAAAACAAATAGGGGTTGAATTACAGTTTCTAAGAAATTTTAATGATCGTATCCTTAGCTTGGTAAGCAATAACTAAATCTTTCAAGGAAAGAAGTATACCTTTGAACTAAAATCAATGGGCGTTTTTACTATGAAGAGAAAAGGAAATTCGACTTGATTTACTTTCAAATGGAAATTTCGTGAAACCTTAACACGCCATTCGCATGTTACTTGTTCAGATGTGCCTTGACTTAGGACATATATTTTAAAAATACAAGGATACGTTTTTTTAGTAAACAAGTTAAAACAAACAAAAAAAGTAGGTATTTTTTACCTTAACTGATAAAAGTAAGCAATTGTATTTCATGTGATTGAGGTTGTTGAAATATGATATCAATATTTTTTTATTCATTAAGTCGGTGTTTTGTTTTACCACAAGAGACCCTTGAAGGGATATTGTAAATAAAAAAAATCCCGGTACTCAATTATATTGTTTACAATGAGCCGTATCTGTTCCATTGATGCGCAATATTGGAGTTGTCCAATTTGCATAGTTATTATTAACACGAGTTGAGTGAATGCCGTCAGAGAGGAAGAGTGGGAATATAAATACGTATTAATAAACATCAGACATGAGAGGTGGCCGATGGTCGGCGAGGCAAGGATCCAATTTGAATAGCCATCAGATTTAAAACAATGAACATGTATCAATCATGCATATTAACTTTAATTAAAATTATCGGTTAAAAATATTTTTTAATCCACTAGATCTTTTACACTTTAAGTAAAGAACTTATAGCTATGACATAAATATGATACGATTACTTATCATTTTATTATGCCGCCAAGTTTCAGTCTTCAGTCAGTCAAGTCATTCAAAAGTGCTTTTTGTACCAATGTCACTATATGCTTTTTTTTTCAGCGAAACCATCTTATCGCCATGTGTTTAAAATAAAGATTTAACTTCTGAGTTAAATCTTCATTCTATTGAAATTATCTAAAAGTCACGATTTTTTATCAATTAGTCTTTAAAATCATTATATTTTCTTAACAATTTATTACGTTACGATCGTAACTTTAACTTGCTTCTAATCACACGATGAAATAATGATACAAACTTCTAATAGACCAGAATTTAACATAATTTTTAAATATCTACATCCAAGAGTGACATTGAAGCGTCTAACAAGCTCAATCACGACGCGCGTCACGTTTCCAACGTACAAATTATATCAAAGCGGCCGCGCGGCATTCCTTAACGACTCCGAGACAATCCGATCTGGAAATAAATATACAGAGCAAATAAGACACGGAAGGGAAATAAATATACGTTTATATGCTGTATGGAGGGATTCGTTAAAAGGGTGAAGCGATCGTCATATTGTTTATTCAGTCGGGTCGTCGGTTGGTCGGCAGGGAGCCTAATCCCGATCGATCCGACGGAATGTTTGAGCCTCCTTATTTTCGAGGTGACGGGTTACCGCGTGCGTTGCGGTTTGTCACTAATGTGGACACGCTCTAACAGGCGGTTCGGTAATCACATCCCTGAACCATTCGGTTTCGATTTCGAAACGAAACGATGCGTTTGTTATCGAACTACGTGACAGGAAATAAAGGATATCATTATGAAAGGATAGGAAGAAAAAAAATCACGTGATTGAAGTGATTTCTACGTTTCTTTACCTACCTCTAAGGAACAAGAATATATCATAATTCGGCTTCGGTCTTCAATAGATATGATCGTGAGATTTAAGAAAAACGTTTGAAATATCACAAATAAGTACATATTATCTGAATATTTTATTCCTTTGTAATATACGGATAACTGTGAAATGTGTAAGATATTTGAATAATGGCCTTAACTTCATCCACCGAACCAATCAGGGACAAAGAGCACACTTGCAAAACTGCTGGATATCCCATTGTCGGTTATTAAGCAATACAAGTGTTTTTGTTTTTCCATTAAAGATACCAACTACTATTCTATTTTATGTCAGATCTAATCATGAATAGTACATTTTTTTCTTTTAATTTTCTTTTTAAATGAGTTGTCAGCCAGATCTAGTTGCAACTATTTCTGCGTTGGCCGTTTTTATACAATTTTTTGTGACGACCTAACGTTTTGCAATTCAAAGGGCTCCAGATAGGCTTGTCTCGAGCAGTTTGTCGAGGATATAGACGGAGAGTAATATTACTTTTTGTGTTACATATTTATTTTTACTTCACGGTTTTTACGTAAAATAATTCAATTATCTGTATTTAAGTGATGTGTTAAATTAAACAAATGTCATATCCGAATACTAACATTACATGCTTTTGTCACTTACTATCTAACAAACGGCTAGAGAAATATAACCTTTTTGGTTAGGTGTCAAGGTTACGCGCGCACTAACCGATTTGTTTATACGTATACACATTAAATATGATTAGTTGAACTGTTATTTGGGTAAAGAAGTGTACCCACTAATTAGTCCAAATCAATTCTAACTAAACTAGATCTTATACGATCTTAAAATCGCTAAACTTCTGGTTAAATTTACGTTTCAAGTAGCACAGAACAAAATTTCTGATACAGTTGAGTCATTATATTATACTTAAGAGACATTTAGTATAGAGTAGACTATTTTAAATGACTTCTAGGTAAGACAACTGAATTTATTATCAATTTTCTGTGAGGAGATAGGAGCGAATAGTCATTTTTAAAATATTATTACAATTAAAAAATATATAATCTATAATAAATAAATATAATAAATCTTATTTAAACATAATAAACTTTACAGATGTGTACGTTACAAAAATACGTAAGGCCCTATTAAGCACATAATATTTCACCGTACTTTAAAGTGTTAGGAATTGTCAAAACTTCTTTCCCGTAGAAGCAAAACTTTGACCGTTAGCAGAAAATACGCGTTCTATTAGAAAATATGGAGCCTCAGCTCGGCTACATTCAGTGGCATGTTTATATTCCCATCGCGTGAGTGTGATATACCCTTTATGTTTCAACAACATAAAGAAAAGTAAACTTTATGACAACGCTAACAAGATTCAAGTTGGAATATTAAAATTACACGCTAAGGCAAAGTTTAGACCGTTATATCTGTCATGCAGTTGAAATATGCCTTTGTAAAGGTACTATTTTTTATAAATAGGCAATCAGTGAACAATCGTGACCATTCTTTGAACAGGTAAATTGAGATTTAAGAATAAAAATAAATTTTTACTATTAAATTTTTCTCAATATTTTACATCTTGTTTAACAAAATTGATATAATACCCTATTACATTATGGATTTAGATTTTTATATA
>JAABKM020000031.1:4429682-4442205 GCA_016277805.2 Papilio aristodemus | reverse complement strand
ATATTCTTTCTTTCTAGAATATAATTTATTAGCCTTTGAAATGCATTCTTAACAAATGGCCTTTTCTTTACTTATTTTTTTAAATTATTTAACACGAGCATAATAATATGTGACAACCCTGTTCACATCAGACTTCCCCGTGTACGTCCGTAATGACCTACATTATACACCTACATAAAATGACACAATGGAGGCGAAAGTAAGCATTTTAAGTAAAAGATTTAGGTGCTATTTCAATATCAGAGAGTCAAAAGTGTAAAGGTGTAATCAGCCCGTTGTAGTTGTAGATATTATGAAAGAGTCTTTAACCTGTTAAAAAGTGACTTTGAGTGTTTAACATCCATATCTCATACATATATAATATGCCAACAAAAATGTGTAATTTTTTATTTGGACACGACTGTCAATGTCATATTTCAACAGTGTCGGGCGCAACGCGCAACTTTATTAGCGACCCGCGGTGGAACTTCGTCGCGTCTCACTGAAAATTAAACTAGAAGGCTATGGCATTACCGCTGCGTAATGCTTGATTAAATAATCGACACATTCAGTCGTCACACATTTAAATATGGAAACACAAGGATGAACTCTACCTTTATGATATATAAGAAGAATATTATTCCAGGTTGATTATAAAAAAAGTCTCGTGAAAATAAAAAAAAATTCACGCCTGTAACCCCAAAGGCATGGGAAGATTACACAAGTAGGCACATTACAGATTTCCAATTTATGCCACACACTAGAGCTAATATTAGGCCGTATGTATATCGTATCCTAAACATCTACTGAGCTGATTTGAAAGCTAATTTCAATTTATAATAGAACAAATTGATATTATTATAATTTCTCCATACTGTAGAATTCCTTACTAGACGATAGTGTGGTCACATGTACGTCATTTAGGTTTTCTTGACAGAGGAAGGTTAAAACTTTAATTTTTGTAAATTAGCAACTCCAACATTGTTAAAACTGCGTTGTGATATTTGCTATTGCGTACATTCAAGAAGTACCAAGGCCTTAAATCAAGACAATGAATTTTACTTTTATAGACTTTTATTATAAATGCCATAGTTCAAATTGTACGTTCAACCAAAATTGAACGCCTGGTAAGGCCAAAGAAAGGGAGGAGAAAAACAAGTAGACCTTTTTTTTTTCTTTATTCGCATGGCAGACGAAAAAGGTAAGAATATAAGCTAACAGAAGATCTTTCCATTGTCGAAAGAATTTATAAATTTGGCTCGGTGCTTTATGAGTTAATTCGGAAATCACAACTTGATTAATAGACGTTCGCTTCGAAAAGGGTAAATTGCACTAATTATGTAACATCGAGAGTACTGTGACGACAGTTATCTTTTGTACAATAAAAACAAAGTCCGATGCGGAGTGACAGCCGAATTAACAAACAGTCAATGACCTGGAAATAATATCCGTGTTGCATGAGTTGGCCTTGGCTGAGATACGAATTCAACAATTGATATTTAGCACATCTCTAAAACGTGGTTAGATACGACACAAAAAGAGTTTTTTTTTTAGTAAATATTACAATATACCTTAATGAACGATAAATTTAAAGTAAATGTACAGATAAAGATTCCGTGAGATAAAAATTAAATATTTGAATAGTGGAAGACCTTTAAACATTTTTATATCGAAGAAAATACAGAAATGTTTTACTTTACGAAAGTAAGTACAAAATAATGAAACTTTTGCAAAATTTTGTATTCCACAATAGTGCTCCTGTAACAGTCGTAGCTTGAAAAACTAATTGCATATGATAAGGATTTGCAACACTAGCAACATCCGTAGAATTTTATAATCGTGCATCATTACATTGTTTTTGTGACAGATACCAGCTCGCTGCGCCGACACAGACTGTTATGTTCCGTCGGCTACAGATGCAGTTTCCGCTCTACTTATTATGACATTCATTTTCAAGACGATCTTAATTACAGTACCACTGCATCCACGTTGCCCAAGTGCTCGGTTTGATACATACTTCAGTTGAAATACATAGATAGAATAACTTCATTCACATCAGTTTTTCTAATTTTTTATACGTTTTAATACAAACTCATGACGAAACCAAGAGACATTCGCAATGATTAAATATATAAACTTTTCTCTATAACCATACAATAAAGCATATCTGTTCTATTAATGATCATGTATCAGATAAAAAAAAACCGAGCCCACTTCACTTACGCTTATCTGGGCGAACTTGGCATAGCAATTAGGAGCTGCTACTATGAATATTAAAACATTTTGATAAGAAAATAAATAATATACACGCCCGTGCTTTGAAGAGTTAGATATATACTATGTAAGGACTCGTGCCAACTAGGTCATTAGACGGAATTTGTATTTAAGGAAGGAAGTTCCAATTTCAGTAAACTGGAAAACTGGAACAAAAATATTACGTCTACTAATAGGACGAGCAATAACGGAAATCCGCTAGTAAGTACACATTTTGTAGTATCACTCGTATCGACTGTTGAGATAAAGTTTATGTAACATTCAGCGATAATTAAAACTTGTTTAAAACATTAACCTCGATTAAAGTGACTGTAACAAGATAAGATACTGAAAACTAATAACCTGCTTCAATAATTACAATCGCCTCAGGAAAAACTTAATGAATTAAACTAAATGAAAATACACATGGGCAAGCTAGTCACTTAGAAAGTTGAATTTTCATAGTCTCACTGCCGTTCCTGATGTTTAAAAAGTACAGTGACATCAAGGAAACCAGCGTTTAGAAATGAGAGGCACGGTGTTCACGTATGGGCCTAGTTTTAGACGAGTTTTCCAAACAAGAAAGTAGGCGAACGCGCGAGCCGTATCTACCGTATAAGCGGTTACGGTACGACTTAGAACAGAAGTCGGCACATGCGATCTATTCTGGTATCAATTACGAGAAGTTATGTTTAAAAAAACTAATTGAACAATTAATTCTAAGATAGGCGACCTGGTTATGGTCTTATAACTCAAAAAAATCACAAGAAATCTAAAGGCGAGTAAAAATATGAGATAGATTTGAATGTCCCAAGTCAAAAGTGAAATTGTAAAGTAAAGATTCTTCAATATTTTGTAACTAAAACGAGTACCTTAACGCACAAATGCACACACACTTACGTACTTAATTGCCGATTACTCCTTACATAAGTATTGACTAGTTTGATGATAAACGCTTCACAGTACTAACAAGTTAGTGACCAGATTTTGATCGATACGTCACCGTATTTCATAAGCTGACTAAGGTTCACGATTGTGCAGCTTATAATAAGTTTAGGCACATTATCAACTATTAGCAAATTATGAACTGAAGGACACACTCACTATTTGTTCATCCGATTGTAAACTGACACAATTTAAAACCATTCAGCGATACATATACCACAAGATTTACAGATCTTAAAATTGTGTAGATCACTTTTCGTCTATTGTAGATACTTTGAAAGTGCAAATACACTAATAAATACACACAAAAGCATCAAGGCCATATAAAAATAAAAATGTAATTCGTAGTTTGTTCAACGATAAATCTGGTAACAAGAGCGAAAAGCACTATAACGATGCGCGAATTGCACAAGCAACGCCCACTCGCGTGCTATCACGTCGTGTCTTTGACATACTTCCAGATCAATAGAGACCACAATGACCTGTACAAATATTAATTGTTAACTATTCGATTGACGATTAGTTGTTTGCTAATTACTATTATAACTATGGTCCTACTTTAAAATCAAACAGATAACATACAATAACATATAGACTAATTCCTAATGATATGGGATCATTAAGAATTATTCTACTTATATCGCCATATTTTGATATCGTGTAATAGATATCAACAGATACAATTTAAACTGCAATCAAAACGCAACACAAATTTCGTTATCATATAGATTTAAGATAAAAAAACAACTACGAATGATTCAAAGTGGGTCATGGTGATAACTTATTTCCCACTTTAACAGAATTTAAAAATCAAGTGGGGGACAAAATAAACGATCTTCTATTGTAGTGTCGACCTTCACACCGGAAAAGAAGACATACAGATTAGAATGTACATTTTATAGTACACTATTCGCAGACCATTATCTTATTGTGTAAAATGAGTAATTCTTGCATACCACGATCATAACTATTTGGATGAAATCATGTGTTTGTTTTAACAGAATTTGAATCAAAATCTTAACTTTGAAAGATTTTTTTTAATAGTACTGACCGATCGTATGTCCTCATAGATGCCGTTGAGATCGTCTTCTAGTAGGCGGTAGGGATCGACGATCTGTGTGCCGTAATCCGGCAGGGAGCCGGTGCTGGTACTCTGCAGACTGGAGGCGAGTCGCCGCACCGCGCCCGCCGCCGCCGGCCCCATGCCCGCTGACCCGCATGCCGGCCCGCATGTTGTCACACGCTGTAACAATATATCACTTACTTAAAAATTATGTAATCTTTCATTTAAAGTAAATATTTCATGAAAATGCGGACTTTCGACGACCCTTTTCTACTCCACATTCCCGTATTCTTAGTGCACTCCCGTAATCTTAGTTACTTTTAGTGTTAGTGTATTCATATAATAGTAAATATAATCAGATTGAGACATGAAGATGGCTTAAACTTTACACTAATACACTTTTATTGTAGAGAATTATGGATTTGGGCAGACATGTATAGGTAGTTGATGATCAAAAAAACAATAAACTGCAACGTGTATATATTTCAAAGTTATACATATTTAAGCACGTCACAAGACCAGTCTCCCCGAACAACTGTTTCACTGTTGTCCCTGCATCAATATCGCAATCGACCAACGTTTTAATGAAATGTAGCAAATATTGCAAGTTTATGATTGTAGACTCATGCCCACGAGCTGAGTTATGAAAATATTTCGATTATTATATTTTATTTTAACATTGTAATAACTATTTATAAGTAATGTTCAGTGATCCGGTGGGGCGTTGATTAACATAGAATTTTAAGTTCTTATTACGGTAGTCGTAGAAAGGTGAATTATTTTTTTTTGTGACCAATCTGTGATGTACGCTCTTCGAACCAAAGATATAGTGAGTTCATTCGCCATTGATTGGAACAAAAATAATAATTGAACATAAGAGGGTACTTCGCCAGCAGCAGCAGCGAGACGTCACACCCTCACTTGACCATGAGTTCTGTAGAGTGCTCGAAACTTCGGGATTAAAAATAAAAATAAACGCAATGAAATCTGTAAAATTAGTTTCATAAAAAAAGGAAGAGTAACCGAGGGGGAAATAAGTATTTTACAAATAAATTTACAAACTCGTCTCAAAACGTAGAATGAATGAAAACTGCCACTATTTTTTTTAATAATATTTATAAATGTTTATGAATATAATACAGAAATATTCGACATTAGTTAACAGCACAGTGGCTGTTGCAGTTATAGCGCAGAAATTATTGCGATGTGCAACAGACATTAGTGTGGATTTGTAACTTTTCGTACCATTAAGCGCATTCATTGCGGTCCCACAAGGACGTTACTATCAACTTTCGTACTGCTCTCGAGCAATCCACAATGGAGAAGAAAATAAAAAAAGCCGTTATCCGTTGTTAAGTAGTTTACAAGTGTGTATATAAATTTGATAAATTATTATGCGTATTTCACACTTATATTCAAAAGGTAACGCGAATAACCCAACCGACCGACTTGTTTTGTGGTGGTGTAGCTAGCATTAATGTACAAATATTGGAAAGTGCCTTTATAGACATTATAACTCTGCACTATCGTAGCCTAAATATAATTTATTCGTTAATACATTTTGTAACGATTCTAAAATCTGTATTAAGATTGAATATTTAAACTCTAAACCACTTTAAGTTTTTTTTTTTTCAGATTTTAAAATACTTTTACCACTTTTGAATATCCAACTTTATAAAATATGCTGTAGTCATGTGTATACATTAATTATTTATTGAACTAAATTATAGATCATAGTTTTTTTTCTACAGGATGTAATGCAGATTGTGTGATACATAGTAGGGAAGGGCCGATTGCCCTTAGCGGCATGCCGGCGCGGCAGTGACCGCGATCCGGCTGTCGCAATAAGCTTTATGCAACTGCACGAGTGCACGCACCTGATGGGCCCCTTACGTTGCAAAACGCATGACGCCCGCGTCGCACGTATGCACTCAACCACGTACAAGGAGACTTAAATTATACAAGGGGTGTTTTTACTGTCTTCGAAGAAAAACAATTTTATTTTTCATACCTATCATTAGGTCCAATTGATAAGCGTGGTTATATTAATGGAACAAAATTAATTTTGATTGCGGTAATATTGGTGAAAATCAGAAAACAAGTAGTTATATTAAATAGCGTTCGATTAAATTATACACGAGTATCATCACATCCCCCGTAATTCCAGCCCAGTAATTCTAGTAGCCACTTTAAGCCGAAACTCGGTAATGTAAGCAATGCCATTTAACTGCGACAGGCGCCAACGCAGGTTTTTTGTATGAAATTCAGTACTTTGCTTAAACTATTTATAGTTATTTTTAGGACAGAAGCAAAAAGTTTTTAATGTCTATAAAAATTAAAAGTGAGACATATGTTGCCAACTCTAGTAATGTAAAAGAGATTTGTCTCCAGCGATATTACCAAACCAATACGACTTAGGTCACATCAAGAAAAGAGCATACTCCTTCTTTACAAGCCGGAAGCGCATGTGCAGTTCCTATTGTATGGATGTTTATGGACGGCGGTGATCACTTGACATTAAGTGAACTGGCGCCTTTGCTTATCTTATACACAAAGGCAAAGGATATTGAGCTTGGAATAACCTCATTCATTTGAAACTTAGAACTTTTGAAATCCGGTTTAAACCAATTTTTTAGTTTATGTACCTATAAACCTACTTCGTTGTTCTAAATTAAAAAAAAATGAATGATGATGCCATTAAACATTTTTTCTTTATTTATTTATATGTTCAAAAAAAGAACATGACATAAAAGTTAACATGCAGTATGTATTAAACTTTTATCGAGTTTAAAGAATGTCAATTGTTATTAAAGAGTAATTGATTTCGGGTGAAGTAAGCATAAATATTTAAAATTAAGCTTTATTACAGTACATCGGCGACAACCATTCATTCATCACTTCAGCGTTTTTGTTAACAATCGACTGAATTTAAATTGTTTTCACAAAAACTACACGAAAAGTTATTTTTGGTATTTTAAATATTTAACTTGATCATTTACATTATTTTTTTCTTTAATTATGTTAAAGCATATAAGAGCGTGTAAAATATGTTTAATGAGACAATAGCAAACATACAACACAAACTTTGTAATAGTTTATCTTAATAGATATTATTTTTTTACATTTCGTATTTTTACAAATAAGTTTAAATAAGTCCAGACTAAGTTAAGTTAAGATTTCAACTGTTCAATGTAATCTGGAACGAAAAATATTATGCTGAAATTTTAGTAAATAACAATCATCGGTGGTGTCAATAATAATAAACAATATATATTGCACTCTCCTTGACATTTTAGAAGTAAGAGCAAAACTAAATCGATGACGCATTGAAAATATAACAGAACATAGGAAAAGGTACTCAACACTGATACAACTCTCAATGTGAATTGCAAAAAGTGATTGGTCGACCGACCTCCGGCCTAGACAAACGAGCCCAATGTGTACTCTGGGCGACAAAGGCCGCACTGGTAATTAAGCGTGAACTAACTGCATCAAAAGCAAACCTTGCTCGCTACAATAAGTCTATGCACATGAACTAAATTGACATACGTAATTTAACTAACAAATTTGTGATACGTTACGCAATAAACGCGAATTCTTTTAATATGTTAAGGGTTATACTATTAGTATTTTAATAATTAAAGCAGGTTTAGTTATTATTGTAAGTAATGTGATGTAGTGATCGACAAATTGTAGTTCTAGACTGACGCATTTTTGAGTATATCTTCTTGGTCTTGCCCCTGAATTATTACAGAATTACAAGATAATTAATTAAATGAATAGCTTTATTACTAAATTAATTCTTCCCTTGAGTACACGCCTTAGATACACAACCTATTGAAGTACGAAATTGAGCTCAAGCCTAATATTTGGGCAACATCCTCAACTAACCGCGACGTGAATATTAATTGCTTCCATACGATTTCACGCACGTCATAACAATGTTGCCTGGCACCTACGATAATGTGATCCTTATTCGAACGTCTTATTTAGTCTTAAAAATTTAAATACAACATTAAATTAATACGGAAACAATTTATGGGCTATTTATTTAAAGCAATATTTATAACTTATGCAAATATAAACTATATCTCGTCTTTATCTCATCTCTATACAATCAACTTAGTTAATAACTTAGGTGACATGGTAAATCATTAAATTGCATGGAATGGAATAAATAAAATGTTACGAAAACTTATTCAATTTGGTAACCAACGACAACAGATCATGCCATCATTTGTTGGTTGGTACAAATATAAACAAATCTTAATTTAAAATTGACTTTTTAAAATCACATGACCGAAAGATTACAATGTGTCGTGCTGTAGACGCTTCGTAGACCTTCGACGTTCATTTACATCCTCAACGGTCGACGCCAAGCCTATCTATCTCTAACTCTATTGATTCCTTACGTGAACCTACTTGACATGTTTGATTATTTCCCAAGAACTTATTGTACGATAAAAACTGAATATATCACTGTTATGCAGCATTATTCAACAATGAAGCAACGCATAACGGTCGTTACGAGCTCCCTCAAACTTGATATTAGAATATCAATTACTGGAAATGCAAATGTCTTTGTACGCCTTAGATGCGATCAGGCAGTCGCGGCGAGTATGCGCCACTGACAGGAACCCATGTGCGGCTGAAATATTAAACGAAAAAAAAACCGTACGTAATGTAAATTGATGAACAACATTGCCGCACGTAAAATTGCATGTGTCTGCGGGCGCACATAACAATTAAAGCACGATAGAAAGTGAGAGTTTCGAACCCGCGGACCGGCCGCTGACGCCGCTTAAAATAGAAGCGAGCGTCGATTGACACGTGCCTCATTCGTCGCCAGCGCCACGTAACCTACTCATTAATTATCGACACCATCATTATGCACTGTTTGCTCGCTTTGTCACACCTTCCTTACAAAATTACATTAAAATTTGACCTAAATTTCTTTGAGATACATTGTTATATGTATTCTTAAAATCAAGTTCATTATACTGTGAGGCATTTGTCAAAGTATATCCTCTTCAAAACTGGCTACACAAATGGTTACGTAAATAGTACGTAAACGTATGTGTGTGTATGTCTATGTGTGATATAAAATATTTAATCATAATATTTAATTGTTCAATGGCGAATAAAAAATAAAAAGAACAAAACTGACATCTTATTGTTAAATAAAATTTAATGGCTTTTCCATTTCCAACTGACGAAATACTTAAGCAATACATAAGCTTTATTACAACAACAACGTATAAAAGAAAAAATGCAGCATGCATGCATAAAAAAATATATTTTTCAACATTAAAGCTACACTTCTGGTCAAGTTTATATCCTCGTAAAAGTTTATCTTAACAACAGTCCTATTTATAGAGCGGAATTCCCCGATCGCTGACGATCTTAAACCATTACAGTCTATACACGTATTATAGCTTTAATAATGTACATTTTAAAAACCCAAGGAGTGGCCGCCATGACTACATATGACAACGATTAAAGTAATATATAAAAGACCCATACAAGAGCCCATCGAAATGTTCAAAATAAATAAATAAGTAAGTTTCTTATTGTGCTACGCACTAAGAAATCGTGCGTAATAAATAACGGCTACAATTTGCGTAGCATCGCGTAGCACGTACAGATTCGCTTTCAACAAAAGACTTAAACGCGTTTGAATATTATACAAAATAAACAATCACATTTAACTAAACAAAACAAAATTTTATTTTAAAGTTGTCATTGCCAGAAGTGAAGATACGTTAAGAGGGTCAATACCGTCGATTATTTTGATATTAGATATAATTGCTTGCTGGCATGCGATGTTAAATTTTAAGCTGCACGTTTTATAAGCCGAGGAGATAAAAATTTATCAAATTTTCATGTCAACAGGCATTAATAAACATCTCAGCAATTTTCTTTGAAATGTGTTTAAATAAATAAAAATAACTATGTACTTTGGATAATTGTGGATATCAGTGTAATAATTTTACTGGCCACAATGGTGATTAAAAGAAATAAAACACGGGGATTCACATAAAGTGAAAGGTCAAGTTGTATGTCCCGGAAATTCTTCTACACTTGACCTTCGGACGAAATGGAATTTAATCACTACCGGGGTCTTGATTTGGAATCCTCATATACCTGTGGCGATATTAATCATCACTTTCATTATAGTCGTAAAATGTCACTAAGAGACAAAGACCCTACTTCATCGCGAAGTTCATTGATCATCAATACTTATTATGTACGTTTATTTGTGGATAATCGTAAAAGAACAAAGGAGTGACCCGGAAAGTTATTATACGCCTTGACGATACTTCCGTACATTTTCAAAAGTTCTGCAATTAATTAATAAGTGATTAATGTATCTTAAAAGTATGATATTAAATGACAGATGTGAGTTATTAAAGATAATATGATGGGGTCGTAAAAGATGATAATTATCGACATTTCTTCCGTAATTATAAAGGAATAATAAAACAAATGATGAGTAAAACTATTGTTATGGCTAACAATGCATCATTGTATTTTATAAAACAGCTCTTTTACGACACATTACTAATAGCACCCAAATGCATAGGGAATGCCAATATTAATAGTTAAGGTGAACAAATTTGTGTTATTAAGTGGGCTGCGGATGGCGAGTGGTTTATGGAGAGGGTGGGGGTAATGACTATAAAGACATAGTCTAATAACAGAGTTCGAAGCGAGCAAGTGGGACAAAGATCACGTCGCATCAAGAGGTCGTTTTCAAGGGCAGACATCGTATGTTGATATTGGTTCGATTTTGAAGATTGTTTTTCGTAACTTTAAAACTGTTCTAACTGAAAGAATATAAATGACTAAAAAAGATACGTTTTGTTGTTCGGAGAGATATGCAGAGATTATGAATTTAAATTTTGTTCGTGTATATACTTTACATATATGTAGCTTCCTTCTTCTTTAGCATACTAGTTATGGACGTCATGCTGTCGCTAACTTTTATGTCATTATTACTAAAGAAAGTCAGTATTAAAAGACAAACTCAATTTTATTAATAGGGCATCTGATAAATACATATAATATAGTCGTATTAGTCTGATATAGTATAATACAAGCAAAAAAATTACAATTAGGCTTCTACGCAAAATTAGCAAAGTTGAAGAAAAATTCCTCCAGAAGGGGAGACATGACGTGACAAAATACACAATAAAACTTTGTGCAACACTAGTTAACTTGAAACGAAACAACGAGCAGTTACTTAATCGAGTCCCAATGTCACAATATTTCTCGAGTTTTAAATGTCAGTAATCTTTATATATAGTCCTACTGTGAGGGCTTTAACCCCACCAGAAGACGCTACACGTAGATGTTGCTTGACAATTTTTTTACAGTTTTTACCTTTTTAAGAACAAAACAATTAAAAAATGAAATAGTAACATAGTCGTACTATAATAAAAATCGAGGGTCACTACTTACTATTGTATTATTACTATCACCTATCAATATCAGATTCATTTATTATTTCACATTTTTACTTTTACACAATATTGTCAAATTAAGAAATAAAAGCATCATTATAATGTCTAATGACCAAACTAGTAACGAACAACGACTTTCTAAAAACTGTGTATAAATCTATTAACTTTCGGATTCCAATATGCATAAACGTTTCAGAAGAAAAAAATAACGAATATTTGTATTTTATTAGACGCTCAATATTAATTTATTTTAGTATATCCTTGTAAAATTCTACAATAAATTGAATCTAAGCATTTCAATAACGTAACATCTAAACCGAAAAGTAAGTTTATTGTACATTTCGATAAAGTTATAATTTCGTAGAAATGATCATGAGGCACGGTTGCTGCGTTACTCTCGGCTCGTTGCAAAACTTGACTTCGTTACGGTCTCAAAACCCAAAAACATTTCAGGTATAATTCGTATCGTACTTAATGAGTATGGCCATGAACTTTTCCCTTACTTGGCAATACTGAGAAGAGGGAAAATCTCTATTTAGGAATACGGAAAGACAAGATTTCTTTTAACGCAAATTGTGAACCATGCTTCTTTTAATACATAAAATGTAAAATAGGCAAAGCTTTTTCTTCATCCGAATAAAAAAAATACATCGCAAAATGTCGAATTGTTAACGAATAATAAAATTATTAACATTTTTGCTAACCATTAAGGTTTGCTAATATCCTAGGATATCCTGGTACATCATAAAAGGTTGTCAAATATCTCCCTTCCGCCTTTTTGTCTTTTGAATTTCGCGGCTATGTACAAAGCGCTACAGAG
>JAABKM020000031.1:4058805-4074910 GCA_016277805.2 Papilio aristodemus | reverse complement strand
AAACCCAAGCCAATAATTGTAATACAGTTTCCTACAATTTACATTTTACGCAACCAAACAATTTTTGAAATAAATAATAACAATCAAACGTATAAAAATACTTATTAAATTTCGTTTGAGTTGAATATTTAAAGGTTTTTGGTACAAAAACATTTATTATATCCAATTATTAATAGTTATCGAATATATTATTATAGTTTACACAAATTCATTCATATCTTATAAAAGATCATTTGTATAATATTATAAGAAATGATTTATTGCACAAAAAATCCCTGGTTAAATATTATTTTTATACAGTTACGAAATCGAAACTAACTTAATCAAAAGAGCCCATTTCATCGCAGCCTGGTAAAAGGATCGCAACAGAATTTTTTTTTCTCATGTTTTTAAAGAGATAGCAATCTCTAATATCGATTGCAAATGTCATCATTGAAGTTTAAATTAATTAATTTTAAATCTGTATCCGTCTCCTTTATCTCTCAGTGTTCTTTTATTTTTGCTCAACTCCCAAAGGTCGAAGTTCAATATTGAATAGGCTAAGACCTTCCTTAATAATTGGTTTGTTAAATGCAAAAGATTTTTCTTATTTAATTGGTAGTTCCTTTATGAGATATAAAATAAATTCAAATTATTGAAACCAGTTGTAGCAGATAGAGATAGCAATCATTTTTATCAGCATTTCAGCCGTATTGATTCGCAATTTCTATACGGCGCTTATTATGACCAGCGTAATATTTTCCGCATGTAGTTGTCACTTATAAGGAAAAACAGAACGATAAAGGATATAATGGAAAGATCATACATGAATAATTCACAGCTGTTGTCCGCATCAAATAATTTCTAGCCGAGGTTATGTAACCACATTTCGAATCGATTTTCCTTAAATGAATTGAATTCAATAGATTGGGAAATGATTGTGTTAAATGATTACGTTTACCCTGGTGAATCGTTTGTATATTGTATTACTAACTACTAACGAGCCACGTCATTGTGTATGCCTAAATTTCCAATGAATCCGTCATTTATTTTCGATTATTCGTTAATTAATCGGTTTTTTCAAACGTTACTAAGAACTAACCATCTGTCATTAAAACAATCTAGCTACATTGTAAAAATGAGATAAAGTTATTATATTATATTTATTTAAACTATTTTCTTTGAGTGTAAAAAACGCACACTATTCCTAAGGGAGTACTTTGATTTAGTTACAAAAGCATTTTATTTTATAATCCCAATGGATAAGTTATCTTTCTGTAACTTTAATGTGCACCAGGAGATTATAGCACACCTCGGTTACTTTAAAATTGTTCTTAGATTCCAAATAATATAAAAATCTAATGAATAATATGTAAACCTAATAGTTAATAAGGGTGCCTCATACCTCCATTCACGTCCTAAAAGTATATCTGTTACAAATCCTAAAATCTCAAATCAAACATGTTACTTATAAACAAGAAAACAGTTGAGTATCAAAAAGTTAAATTTACTTCGTTGTTTTTTTTTTAAT
Organism: Papilio aristodemus; assembly: GCA_016277805.2. Lineage (NCBI taxonomy): Eukaryota > Metazoa > Arthropoda > Insecta > Lepidoptera > Papilionidae > Papilio > Papilio aristodemus. Next base: position 4,073,400 of record JAABKM020000031.1, on the reverse strand, counting down.
TTATAAAGAGAGTTTTTTTTATGTAATTAAGCTAATTTCTTCTTCGCCTTATTTCTTTTGATTCTAATTACAACAGCTCTTGTTTTATGATAAAGAATAGACAAACACTTTTAGACTCTTTAATTCTCTGTTTATACTATTATTAGTACAGACTGCTACGTAATTATACCGTTCCTACTTGGCTTATATTTATATTGGATAATTAATTCCTTACGAAAATAAATGCAGTACATATTGAGCCAGCTAACTTTTGTTGCATTTAACATTAATTTATTGCTTGCATATTCTTTGCTTTGTATTTATTTATATACAAAGAAGTGTTTATTTTCATTTTATTTATTTTCTTCTGCAACACTCAAAAACTATGGAAAAAAGTCGTAGCTCCTGTAATACGTAGCAACATAGCGCTACGAACGCACGCTACGTTGCTACGTATTACAGTAATGCTTTATACCGTCGTACGATGCACCAACATGCCACTAGAACTTAAACGAAGTAGCTTAAATCCCCGACGATACTAAACAGATTTTGTTTTTAACTAAACAACCCCTACACTTAGTAGCCTCAAGCTCGTATGTAATTCAAATTCAAATTAAATCATTAACAAATTCATTGCGATACTAATAGATTAATTGGGCTATACAACACAAAGTAGGATATTTCACATAGATTTGATTGAAGTAGAAACAAATAACAAAAGTTAATGGTGTAAACAGTTTTTCTCAAATTTATGTTATGTTGAATATTATCCATCTAGAATTTAGATAATCTCTACTCGAAAGACATGAATTAAATGTATCATTAATATCGAGACTATCTTCTCTGTCTACACTAAATTAAATAAAATATATAAGAGGGTTATTTAGAAGAAAGCTTTTTCATTAGTCACACGACAACGAGATATTGCCGTACAATGTTTACGTATCGCAGGACATTAAGTTGTTTAATGTGTCTGTAGGGACATTTGACAAAGATAGCATCGCAATGCGTTTCCAAATTACATTCTCTTTGTGCCCGTGTTCTGTGTCGAACACGTACGACCGTGTTCAACGTTGAACCGCCCTCATGTATTGATTCAACCCGTATCGATTCACGTTTACTACAGAGATGTTAAAACGTTTCAAATAAACGTATTTATGTAAGAAACATTAAGTAATTATTAAAGAATTAATTATTAAGTGACTGGAATTACAACTTTATTTAAGTTAATATAAAAATAAATTTTACATATCTCAAATATAGAAAAACATTCTAATAATTTATTAGCAGTAAAATAAGTTAAATGCAAATAATTATCTCCTCTCGGCGATCCTGTGTTAAATTTTATTTTATTAGTTACATAAATATTTCTTCATATTTTTATACAATTTCTAAGAAGATGTATTTAATATTTCATTCCAGAGAAAAGTCTGAGCGAGTCGTAATTAAGTGTTATTTAGTGAAAGTACACTCGGCTGTTCACTGCCAACATTTCAAAGCTGACGCGAACGTAAGAGCACTCTCCTGCGACGAAGGCTCTTTAAACTTATGTGCTAATTAATTAAAATACTATTTTAAATAAATCTTGCGAAATATGTTAAATTAATTATAAATATTTTTTTCTTATTTTATTACATATGGTAAATAGGTAATTAAATGTATTACATGGATAAACATAAGACAATTTAAAAAAAACATATCTCACGTCAGTATTCACCGAAGGGGTAGACAGAGGTGCAACTCAGTGCACTCACACTTCGCCATATGTTTTTCCGTCCTATAATGTGATACGGGGCGAGCCTATCACCATATCGGACATAAATAAACCCAATATCATTTTTCCCGACCCGGGAATCGAACCCAGTGTTGCAGCCGTACCGTATAAGTAATAAATGATACCACTGCGCCATCGAGGCAGTTATTCGATTGATATTCACGTATTATTTCCTTTTAAATGTGTTTGATAAATCTGTGTATGTTTAAGAAGCGAGAGGACCGTATGACTACCTCTTATAGATAACAGGCGTGAAGATTTGTATTTTACATGTTGTATGCTTTTGTGTAATATTTGACTATATACCATCCCAATTACTACGGATGCCTAGGTAATGATCCTCTGGAGTTTATTTAGAGAAATTGTGCAGCAAAATCACTTTTATGTATGTAAAGTGTAGCTATAAGGTTTACGATAGAACACAGTTTCTACTCGAAATATATTTTCAGTGGCGCTAAAATAAATTGCGGTTTAAAAAACTCAATCTAAAACATCCTTTTATATCATCTCGTTGTGTCCATCCTGAAAGAAATTATTGGTGTGAATATTTATTTAAATTTTCATTCATGATAGGTAACCTAGCACACGTTTATTTTCATTCGACTGCATATGCAAAGGTTAAAACACTACATACAAAAGCCACAAAACTACAAAGCACGTGCGGTTTAAAACACAATAGCGTGTAGAATACATTGTTCTATTCTAGGAATAGCGCCATTTGAATAATGTTAATACGCTTGAAATAATGATAAAAGATGGTGAAACTTTAAAATAAACAATTTGTAAAACACATATATGTATAATTAACACATATTAAGTAAAAAAAATAGTATTTTAACTTTATTATTTTGACTGAGTTATAAGATTTCAAAGATTTGTTTTAAGTCCATTTACAGATAATCAAATACCAAATTTAATAATTAAGTTCATCATAATAACTATCAGTTATCTGTCAAGATTTGTGTCGTATTGTATCGTATCATAAATAAAATATATTAAACATGTAGCAGGAATTAACATCATAAGCGAAATACGACAACAAAAGATCCTTTATTTCATTCTCCACCAAAAGCTTCACTAATGTGACAAAGGATTTAAAAGAGGAAAATTCCGTGATTACTAAATAAGCTTAGGAAAATGAAAATGACATTTATGTTGGAAATATTTTTATGCATCTCCCTTAACAATTCACTTATTTACTTTTACGCATTATTTTCGGTTTTATGTTTTTTTTTGTTTTGTACATTATTTTTTTATAATATACTAATTACCTGGCGTACTTCGTGTCACATAAAGAAAATGTTTTAAATACATCCTTCGCGGTTACCAATTCTCCTCAATCTTCCAACTAATAAAACTTGTCCTCTCCTCGGCAATATACTGTAAGATATAATACAATTAAAAAAAAAGAGTTTAAAATGATACAAAACTGTTACAATATGCATTCCAATTTGTCGAACTCCCCTTTTGGTCTTCACAATATTAAAATCTACGTCTTTTAATTTTATATAAAAAAATAAAATATTCTCAGTTCAACTCTTTTATATTAAAAATAATGTGTATGGAGGAAATAAATAAGGTAGAACTAAGAGAAATTTAAAGCTTCGCTGTCTACAGCTTGATGGCCGTAGTCCTTGTACAAAAATACCCACTGTTTTAATACTTTACGAGTACATAATTTATCGGAATCGATACAGAGGACTATGCAAATGACGGCAGATACAAACAGGACAGAAAATACACACGCAGTTGTGGAGCAATATATCAATTTAGTGTTACAACCACATTAATGAATATAGAGGTATCTATTCGTTTGAATAACTAACACGATCATTGTTTTTGTGTAGGTTATTTCGAATAATTTCAGAAATTGGTTCTTATACCATATTTAAAACATATCTTAATAATAATTTCTTATAATTACGCGAATGCTGCATATTTGAATAAAGTACTTATTGACGGATTTTCTCACGTTTATTTTTATTTCTCCTTGTCATATTGTCTCAACATTTCGAACATTTTACAGCATTCATGCTCACGGACGAGACTGAGGTGGTTGATATCCAGCTGTCATAGTTACAGTTACAGGAACTGATTGGACCTGGCATGAAACAAAATGGAGTCTAAATTAATACAAACGTTATATCCACATAACTCTAAAGTATAAACTCTAAAGTGTTCACGTTGCATGTTGAAAAAAACCACAATGTATTCTAAACATAAACAACATAGTGGAATAATAATAATAATACCAAGAGTTTTATTAAAAGTTGCCGCAACAAATGAGGCATCTTAAAGAAATCCAAGTGATATTAAAATAAGGAGCTCCTTCTCACCTAACAAGGTCTGCGTTCAGACATTCCTGATTGCAATTAAGCACTTAATTGAAATACAAAATTCTTTATTGCTCTAAAGAAGAAAAATTATTTTCCCTTTCCAGGAATTTATAAGTAAGAACCCTCTTTGCAAATAAACACTAAAAAGAAGCGGAGAAATTTGTATCGAATTTAGTCTTTTCATTTCATATTTTTAGAACCCATTTGTCTTTTATTTATTGGTTATAATTTTGTGATTATATGTTATATAACGATGTACATAATAAATTAGTTAAATATATGTTTTTAATTCCAAATTTGGTCTTTTAGAACATATTTTATTATTTTATTAATTAAATTTAATGATTGCCATGACAATTTGACAGGTTATTTGATTTTTGTTTTGTTTTAGGTTTTCCTCTTTAAATCAAATAAAGCAAGCAATAATTTACTGTCAGTTTAAACATTAACAGAAGCAATTTTAATTACACGGTTTTATTAGAGGAGAGGATTAAATAGGGGTTGATAATTAAAGCCTACCAGGATTAACGACCTTTGTCTCATACAATTATGATCTATTAAGCGAAAGCTCAATCAAGCTTTAATCAAAATACTGTTTCTAAACAAGGTTTGAATGTAAAATATTTATCGATATATCAAATATATGAATGCAAATACTAAAATATTTCATCATTAATATTGAAATAAAATACCAATGAAATATAAAAAGGCAACAAAAATATTTTTAAATAGCCAATGACCATAGATATATTTGTCAACTCAAAAACTAATTTATTTAAACATCTATTTTAGTCGATAACAAAGTTCTTAAATATCTCCATTAAAGCGAGAACGCAATTAGGATGCATCGTTGCACTTAGAGAGGATAGTTTGGAAGCCATAGCCTGTGGCAGACTTGCGGCCCCTAATCGATTCTTTAATGAAATAATAAAGACGTTAATAAAACCTTAATAAAAAGTTTGTTGAGGTATTTACATGAAAATAAACATAAAAACAGATTATAAGTTTTTATTTTCGCTTATTTATTATCCTTTGATTTTCCACATTTATATATTCTTGTTAAGCATATTCCTGTTATCGATTCCCGTTTAATCCAACTGCAATACCATAATTAAATAATTTTGCTCGTTTTAAGCCCAAAACATTCTTAAATGGGAACTATTATTTAACATACTTATGTATTTCAACTGCTCGTTAAGTTACTCAGAGATATAATCTTTAGCATGGTGTTAATTTTATGTGCCCTTCATAGAAAATGTAGAAGCTTATTCCACATTTAAATTCAGTCCACTCCTAAAGTCTGCAAATGTATCTGTGAAAATAAACCATATATTAAATATCAGGTGAAAATTTTCACATTCCGCATTGTACTCGCTATTAATTGACTCCAAACCTTTTTAATGAATACGAACTTACTTTTAAGTTAAATCTTACTTTATTGGTGAGATACTCGACTGGCCAGTAGAAGCGTACTGGCTTTACAGAAAAGCGTACGGCAGATATAGGGAATAACAAAATAGTATGCTATCTTCACCCCAGTTCTAATTTAGCTATAATCTTAACTTTACGACCTCACTAATATATTGGCGTGTAGTAGATGTATGTATTCCTGTTAATGAATGGAGGGACGAAGGTTCCTTTCACTCGTTTCTCTCTTTCTCCGTAACTTCTCCTACCCTCTGTTATAAAAAATTGTCTTACAACACTTATGGTTACTAACATAAGATGAGCTGTTTATTCTTTACGTATCTATTCGATGTAGAACCTTGCCTTTTTACAAAATTTTGAAACATAGCGACTAGTGGCCCAACTTTGATCTTTTTTCTCTTTCCACCCTTTTCTAACTAGGAAACGATGGAAAGGGGAAGAGGATATGACAGAGGAGGGGATCAATAGGAGAAGGAATTATCCTTTTCCTGTTGATCCCTTCCTCTGTCGTTTAAAGGCAGGCAACGCACCTGCAACTCTTAGATGTTGCAGGTGTCTATGGGCATTGGTAACTGTTAGGTGTACCAGTTGCTCGTTTGCCAACTTATAGTATAAAAAAATAGAATCATCACACATTTAGAAAAGTTACACCGTATTTGATGGACATAGTATTTACATTTAAATAAAATTAAAAATAAAAAGACATATATGTGGTAGCCGTATAAATTCTACATATAGGATCACTGTAATGCTCCAAACCTTGATATTATTCTATAATGAAATTAAAATGTATAAGAGATCGGCAAAGTATCACTAGTGGGGTGGGTGTACGCATATTTGCGGTAGACACAGGCGCAGCGCCAAGACTGTTTGTCTTGTGTACCGCGACTCTAATGGCTGAAGGGCTGTTTACATTTCACTATAGAATTCGGCATAACCTTATTAACATTCTCATGTTTCCGTGAAGGGTTGGTGCGTGTTCAAATAGCGTAAAACAATTAGCCTCCGTATATATACTTATTTGATTAATACATTGACGTTATGATGTATACGTATTGTAATGTGCGATAACTTAGAAGCAAGGCGTTTGAATTGCACGGTATTGGTTATAGTTATAAATGAATCCAGTTGAGTTGCAATAATGTTAATAAAAAATATAATAATGACAGAATGAACAATTAGTTATTAGTAGAACCAAGGGGTAGCAATACCGTGTGGTTTCCTCTACCATCTTTGTACATGTTAACTCTACTTTTGTACAAGTTGGGTACCTTTTGTAATTAAAAGTCAGATCACCAATCAATCGTCGTGTAATTTAATCTTGAGTTAAATCCATTTGAAGTGGGATATTTTAACTGATTTGTAAACCTTGTTCAGTAATTTTTTTATTTCATCTTGAGTATGTTGAAAATAAATAGACATATTCAATCTATTCATTTATTTTCTTCGGCTACCTGTTTGTACATCATAAACTACAAATTACGTAAAAACATATACATATATAACTACACATAATTTTTCTTTACAATGATAAATATATCAAGTTACAACCATAGTTTCACAGTGATGTCCGAAATGTTTATTATGAATTACGTAAGTGAAACATTGAATACACAACAATGATATTCTATTGAACGATAAGATCGGTACGACAATGTATAAAAACCTCTACACACTGAGCGGAAGAGGGCGCTGATGAATATAACGCACCGTACATTCAAAATTATATATGAAAAGTTTTGAAATATAGCGGAAGTGGCCGTCCAAACAAAGCCGGCAAACCATAGCGGATGGTCGCAACGCAACATGCGCAGCGCGGATTTGAATCACAGACATCCGCACAATCAATCCCCACAAGTTTCTGGCTGCGCTTACCACGTTCGTGTCCGCATCCGCATCCTCTCGGTGAGTTGAGGTGGTGAGGTCTTATGTATATAAAGTTGCAAATAACTTAAATAGTAAAGAAATGTTGAACTAAACTAGAATCTTAACTGTCGGTGCACCTTAAAATAAAAGGATGATCTTTTACAATTTTACAATATAAAGAAGCTTTAGGGGTAATATTTTTATTTAAAATATTAAGTCTTTTATAATATTCATAAGATAGGATCTACAGCGAAAATATTAAAAATAATGAAAATCAAAGTACAGTATTGTCATAGAATACTTATTGGCACTTGTTGTTGTGTTTATCTACCGATGATTATGTTAACGAGTCATCTACGCAGTTACACTAAGAGGGTTAAGAAGGAAGACGTGACCTGCTCTGTCAAATACATTGCGCAAGAGTAGTAGTAGATACACATAGATAGCTGCTCATTTTACATCACATTTTTATATTTTTATAAAACTCTAAACAGAAAAATAGTTATTATTTTTAAACTATCTATCGATTTCGTTTGAAGGAAACGATTTTAACGAAAAGAGAGAGAGACTAGGAAGCTCCACTATTGTCAGTTTTTTCAGCTTTTTGCGGTTAGTGACTAAGCAACCGTTAGTCACTCAAACTAGTACGGTGAATTTCTAGCACCGCGTGCTTCCTAATTTTAAAAAGTTATAAAATGTGACGCACTCTGAGCGCAATTTATGCCTCCCTACGTTATTTTTCATATATTTACATCACTTAAAGACACAGACCTTAATATCAGCACTCACTTTAAAAATAAATGTCATTTTTTTATACTTTTTGTGGATAAATAAACTGATCAATTATTTACACTTTATACACCATTCACTTACAGTCCCGACTGCGCAGTTAAATTGTCTATTTGTACTTATTTCATAAAAAAATATTACCGTCCTAATATGGATATCACAAAACACCATTACTCTTCTTGCAGCCGACCGCGATCAACTGAAACAATAAAACACATATTTTGGTCCAAAATATTTTTTTTTTCAATATTTATTATTAATTATGGTTTTTCTAGTAAGGTAAAGACAAAGCCGCAACCTTCGTATTTTAAAAAAAGTAGCTATACTATAATACTTTTGTAATCCTGGAAGTGTTTTTTTACCGACGCAAAGTTGATTTTTTTTTTCAAAAATTATAGTTTCAAGCAATGGTCATTTCGCTGCGGTATATTTCGATATCACCTGTCACATATTAGTTCCAAAAAGTATTCCTACCAAAATAAGGTAAAAAAAGTTTCAAATCATTTATGACAATATTTTCGCACTTTAAATGAATACGTACATCGATTAATAAGATTTGAGCATCATTAATAAACCTATTACAAAATTATTAAGTAAATTTGCATGTCTGAACAATCAAAAATCATTAATAATAATCAAATTGTCATAAAATTGTTAAATTTATCCGCCGATACTTATAAATATGAAGTAGGTAAACTTAATTCTAATCTCAGAAGAAAATTAGGACAAAATAAAAAAATAATAATTATATTAAGTCTATTAGAGAAAATATAGCGATGCCAACACTAATCTAGTGTTAAAAAAGTACCAAAATTAACTTACATTTCTGCTACGTTAAAAGGGAATCGTATTCAAATGGTGTTGGGTCGGCTGCTCTTAAGTGTCACCAGAGTACTCCACCGGATATATTTGACACCTCTATTTGGTTCTCAGTATCCACCGGCAAAGAACGTCTTCTTCTAAATCTTAGGCGAAAACTAATCCAAAGAATCAAGGACATCGCAATCAAACCAATCACTGCAGCTGTCCCAATATATTGGGCATAATTCGGACTTGTAGCTTGATAAGGTGAATATTCCAGCTTGTCGTTAGGATTCACCGTATACGCTTCGTTTAGACTAATTTGAGTATTAAATTTCGTAGTTGTAAATATATATGGAACCGGTGGGAGCTTTGACAAAATTGGCGTATTCAATCGTTTACCAGAAAAAGTCTTTCTCCTAACCTCTGTGGAGTCACCATAGTCAACAGACTTAGACGTTCTGCTCGGTGTTGAGACCGCCACATCGATATCCAAAAATCTTCGATCTATTTTCAGTTGATCAGTTTGATATTTATTACTATCAAAAATTTTTACCAACTGGCTAGTTTTGGTGATTAAAGATCCGTTAAAGTTTTCATTGACCAATGTTTGGTTCGGCTTTCGGGTGTCATTTACCTTATCATCTATTATAGCTTCATGTTTATCATAATTATTTACTGACAAATTCTTATTAATTTTTAAAAGTTCATAATTATTATTGCTTTTATTTTCATTATTTATATCATGTTTCAAATACATACGATCAGTTTTATTATTAAGATATCCGTAGTACCTTAACAATTTATTTATCATTTCAGTACTATATAAACTAACTGGCGGTAAGCTTTCATTAATGGTAAAAGTTTCTTGGAACGTACAATTGTACTTTGTTATATCAGCTTTGTGTTCAGAAGTTGAAAAATAACATGTCTCCCCGTCAGACAAACTTTTGTTCCAATTCATCCAGTCGGTCAACCAAAGTTCATTGCTACAATTTATATTGTTACCGTGTAATCTCAAAGTTTTAAGCTGTACTAGATAGAAAAGCAAATCGTTTCTTATTTCTTTAAGATTATTCATTCTTAAATCTAAATACTGCAAATTCGAAAATGCAGCTAAAGCCGCTGAATCTGCTAATAACTGTCTCGCCAAGCCCGGACTCGACTGTAAGTGAAGCATTTGAACGCTCTCAGGCGAAGACATTGGAAATGAACCGACTTCTTGAGGTACGGAAACATTTAAATAGCAAAGTCTTAAGTCTCGAAGAGACAATGGGCCGTCGAATGTATTAGGCGAGAGCATTTGTATAGGATTATAAGATAAATCCAACATTTCCAATGATAATAAATCATCAAACACGTGATCTTGTATAAATTGAATTAGATTATATTGCAAAAGTAGCATGCGTAAATTCGGTAAGTTCTTAAAGTCCGGTATGGAAATATTTTTGATGGAGTTATTGCTGAGCGATAAATATTTAAGTTCGTCAGGCAATGATTTCGGAACGGTGATCAGTGAATTTTTATTGATGTTTAAAAATAATAGCATTTCGAGTCTACCCAAGGAGTCGTCTTCTACTGACGCAATCTGATTTTCAGCGAAATCTAAGGACTGCAGTAAAGGATAGCTGTCTAGATCACCACATCTGATGGCTGTTATTTTATTGCCAATTAGTGACAAAAACCGCACCGAATGTGTAAAGGCTTCCGGCACTTGATATAAGCCTATTCTAGACGCATCAATCTGTTGCAGTCTTCTTCCAGTTCCTACTAACAACTGTGTATCCAACTGGGTAATTCCTAAATGGGGATTGTCCGTTAATAATAAACGAGCGAGATTTGGTAACAACTGAAGAGCTCCAGGTTCTAGTTTTTTCAAATTATTATGAGACACGTCCAAATGTTGTAGAAGCCAATTGTTGAAGTAGTTCTCGTGAATAAATTCTATGTTATTTCGGCTCAAATTCAGATGTTGCAAGTTTTTAAGAGGTGTAAAAACATTTGTTAGCGTTGTTAAATTATTATATGATAAATCTAAATATTCTAATTTCGTTAACCCTATAAAACTATCTTTTAAAATATGTGAAATATAATTATTATTAAGTATTAATTTCCTTAGATTGGAATATTTATTAAAAGCTCCTCGAGTCACAAGCGGTATTTTATTGAACGATAGGTCTAAATCTCGCAAACTCTTATGCTTTATAATAATTTGAAACTTAATTATATTATTATTGCGTAATGATAACGAATGTGTATCCAGTAAAGGTAGATTTAAAATGAATTCGCTACAGTTGCAATTGCTTCCAAAATCAGCTGCTGCTTCCAAATACGTCTTATTCAATAGCTTACTCATGTTTCTTTGGTTTTCCGCGTCTTCATTGCAGGATATTAACATCTGATCGATGTTTTCATTGTCTTTTAAAGTGACAATATAGGAACATTTTTGACATGGCAATAAATTATTATTGCACGGGCATATTTCAGGACACGATGACGCAAATTTGGTTATCTGCCATGATATTACAAAAATCAAAATCGTACACTCTTTCCAAGAAGAAGCCATATCTGAAGTCACTAATTCAATTTACGAAGGATTACTTAACCAGCTCCTAAGTTGATGTGATTGAAAGTTTTTGTTTATTTTCACTGTCGTGTCGATGTTGTTAATCGTACGCGATACACACATAGTTAAAATTGTAACTTTACACCATCACAAAACACTTCAAAGTCAACGTTGTGACCGTTCTTCCGTGACACACATACGATAAGTTTATAGCTTGAATTGATGTTGTTGAAATTTATGTATGAAATGTTCGGTAACTTTACGATGGATTCATTAGTACACGTGGAGGGGACGTTGGGGAGATATCGCGTTCATGAGCGACTGTGTTTGATTATTGTTGCGAGGGGTGGGCGGGCGCGAGTGGGCGCGAGCGGGCTCGGTAGCGGCGCCGACCGGTCTGCCGGCGAGGCGCGTGCAACGGGCGCGAGTGGCGCGGCGCCGGCGCTCTGCCACCGACCTCGCATCCCTCACAGCCTCATTTTTATATAGTAAACTGACTTCCACACTGCCACTATTTATGTATGTCATAGCGTGTCCTCCCTTATACGTTATTTTGACAACGCAAGTATTTGTAAATGTACGATACATTTCCAGCTCGATGCGTCTTGCTCTTAGATCTCATTTTCTTCTAGTTTAAACCTCTAGACGTTATTCAACCTCTTGTTAGATATTTATAAAACACTTACCGTAAAAACTCATATTAATTTTCACTGGCTCTGCGGATATTATTTCTAAAACTTTTTTCAGTAATCAAAATTTGGATTTCTGTTATCTTCCGTTTCTTAGATCTCATTACCAAGAATCTAAATCTAATAACATACCTTTTTGATTTTATTTAAGCCTTAGTATTTAAAGTTTACAATCTGCAATTCACGTTTTTTTTATCCAGAATTATAGATAAATTTCGAGAGCAAGAGAGAGCAAAAATTCAAAAAATTTAGTAACTTTTCAACTGACCCGTATATTATTAAGAATTTTGCTAGATTTTAAGCCACACACTTATAACAAATATTTATAATTCAAATATATATTACCACTGATATAAAAGTCAGATATGTTTTAGGACAATTTATTACATATCTGTAATATAAATTATTCTTGCTTATTATGTAATAAACGTCATTTTTTTACCACAAGTCGGCTTTGACCAGAGAAGGGGCAGCTTGAAACTCAGTGAACATTCTATAGAGCGTGCTAAAGGAGCACGCAAAAAACTACACTAAAAAAGTAAAATGTAACTCTAAACAAGCCGGCAGTTTGTAAACGTGCAAAGAATTAAAACTCATTTTATAGTGAACTTCAATACAACCAGTTACTGCCTGTGGAAACAATGTTTTAATCTATTAGCACACCAATAAAATTTCTAATGTATGTATAGATTATAAATTAAAGGCATATAAAATTATAAAAATAATTTGCGATTGCGCTACTTTAAAAGTCCAAATGTAAATATTATATAAATAAAAATAAAAGTTCTAATATCGACCAGAACAACACTATTGTCGAATTGTTTGAATGTAGAAGCGAGGATAGGTTTGCGCCAAATGGAAAAGCCGTAATTTCTGCCTACCCTTTTGAGTTAAAGGCGTTAGTGTTTGTATGTTATGATACTTTAAGGTCATAGAAATGATTTTATTTTTAAAAATTGCGCTCTTTCCGCATAAAATAAATGAAATTAAATATATCTTTCAGTGTATATATATGAAGTCTTATTTTTTATTTAACCCTTTACACTTCAGCCATCTTTACTGGCATTTACATGAATTGCTCCCATGAAAGCCTTTCGAAGGGTCCTTTTATTGCGCTCCTTAATTTGGGTTATTCGAACTTTTCTTGTCCTCCAAGTTTCTTGTATGATAACACTATACATCGCGGGTGTCGCCTTCTAACTCAATAACAAATTCCAGCACATTATTTGAAAAAAGTGTGATTATTACTAAAACAAGTTTTAAACTAAAAAACGTTCAGCTTGTTAGTAACTTTAAAGTATTCATCACTTTTCTATCCATTAAAAAAATAATGGAATATTTTCAAATAGATCTGAGCTTGTTTAAAAAGCCTTTATTTGTAATTTTATATAACTTGCATAAAATGGACATTTAAAAGGATAATTTCAATTATAAATCATCCGTGCTGTCATTTGACATTTACAAAATGATCCACGATATTTCTAAATTTGTAACTCTTTCCTATCCACAGAGAACCTTATTAAAGTAAGCGTGAACATACGATATATAAGAAATGATTGCATTTCTTGAGCATTTCCATCCATTTTATGGAGCGCCTTTCCCGAATATATTTATTAAAGTGACCCTCAGGCCGCGGACCGCAAGATAAATCATAGTCAGGAAATAGCTGGGTTTTCGCGGCAAATCGAATATGAAGAAATCTTTATAAAATCACTAGACTTCGAATGCCGCCTTTTTCTTTCTAGTTATCAATTTCGATGTTGATTTTGTGTCAACATTTTTGCTACAAATTACTTACGCCACCCTGGTACTCGACTTGTTAATTTTTTCGACACTATTACAACTGGGGGTCGATTTTTTGATCAAGCGCTCAAAATAAAAAACGAGTGGTCGAAAATATTCATATACGATTGTTTAAATAAGAAATATCTATTACATTAACGTAGGTGAGGACTATTTGCTACTGTTGAAATCAGAACGGTGGAAGGAATATACACGTTACTAAATAATTTAAAAGTAAAATGCTATAATAAATTTAACAAAATGAATCTGGTTTGCTGAGCTGAGGTTAAATCAATACTCGGTAATCAAACAAACTTAGCAGACAGCTCCAAACAAAGGAATCCTTCATCCAGAAGACATACTTCGTATAGATGTGTGCGATCCTAGAAATTTGCTCTAATAATTATATAATGGAACAAGTTAGAGTCTTTGCTTTATATTGAATAAGATTTAATATAATGAAAAGCATTGAATCAAAGATACATTAATGCATAAATGTTAGACGTTTCTATCAGTTGCTGTCCCGCTGAAAATTTAATACTAATTTTATTATGTTATACTTTATAAACAACAACACGCCAATAT
>JAABKM020000031.1:3714541-3725579 GCA_016277805.2 Papilio aristodemus | reverse complement strand
GAAAGACGATGAACTCGGTTACTTACAGTCACGGTGGGACCAAAGCGAAACTGTTTCAAAATTCGAGCAAACTAATTTGCAAGATACGCGGAAGTAACTGTATCATCGTTCGTTTTTTCCACGTCTAGTGATTTTTGTTAATAGGACTTCCGAGAAATACTCCGACTTTTTCTACATTTAGTTATAGTAATTTATTTTTTTAATGAATCATAAAAATTGGCCATATTATCGGTCAGTATTTGTGTGACGTAGTTTTTTGGAGTTTGTAGTGTTTGAATTCTATAAATACAGACACAGAGTCTATTAAATAGACACCAGAAAGTAACTGTAACATCATTGGCTTTTTTTACTGTCTATCTGCAGATTTCTATTGACAGGACTTCCAAGAACTATTCCAACTTTTTTCTGCATCTAGTTACAGTTTTATTTTTAGTGAATGTCGAAAAATAAACGTAACAACACTATCAGTTAGTATCAAAGTGACACATTTTTTACCGGTATTTGGAGATTTGAATTTCTATTTGGTGCAACATTCATTGAACATGCAATCGATTAGTGTCGTAAATCTATAGTTGGACTACAATTGAGTGCGTTTTTTTATAGGACCGCCAACGAAACCTTTAAATTAGTTTATCACATTTTCATCAATGCGCTAATTAAGTATCTAGCATTATGCATACGCTCAAGGGTAAAGTCTGCGTCCGGGCACATGCCCGTGCGACTATTGCGTCGTTGTGTGCGTGTAGAGCGCACACAGACGTTACATAACCTAGGCGCCTATTGTGAGCTAGGTGCATGTGTGTTCGCGTGTTACGGATGAGTGCGTGGCGGTCGCCGACGGCGGCTGACTTTTTCGATTGCAGATACGTCGTTGCTATGCCCGAAATATGGAGGCGGGTGAAATTCGCGTCAACGTTACGCATTCTACGACGGCGCGCTCCATTACAAACTATGCCTGCCATCGCCGACGAGATGATCTGAAACTAACTTTTTTCACATAATAAATTAAATATCTTAAACATCGTTGAAAGATTTAATTTGTTTAAAAACTCAATGAAAATATAATCATCTTTTATGTAAATAAGTAATATTTTCAACTATATCGTATTTATGAGACAAAAACTTACCTGATTTGTTTTTTTTTTAAATAAAAAATTTAGTAATAAATAGCTTATTTCAACTTTATTTAGATATATTTAAATGTTATTAATTTCTTTAATAATATAGATATTAAATGTTAATACTTAAATGTTTATTCAAACTGTATTTCGAAAAAAAAAAATAGTGTAGCAATGTTTACCATACATTATCATACATTACATGAAAATAAAGAGATTTGTAGACTATTATTAAATTTAATTAAATTCTATAAAGAAACGTTTTTCAATGCTATTAATTAACTTTTTTGACAATATATTTATAAAGGAAAGCTATTTAAATTTCGAGATGTGATATATAATGAAGTATGAAGTTATAGTGGCTTGTGACCCTTGACAAACTGGCCGTGTGTATAAAACTATTTGAAAGGGTGTTTCTGTTAGCGGGCGGCGGTCTGTTCACAACATATTTGTTTTCGTTAACTGCTTTCCTGTCTCACGGCTCTATTATTGTATGCCGCTCGCCTAGTAAATTAAAAATAGCTATATTCTTATATTAAAAAATCTTTTCATTTTATAGTCATATCGTCTTGTCTTATAAGTTTTATATGTTTTATAATATGCCTTAAATTTTTCCTAATCATATTTTGGAGAGGTTTTAGTAAACTGTTTTAACTTGAAAGTATATTTTTATGAACGACACTGACAATTTTAACTCTTACAGCAACTACTTATTCGAATTCATAACGAGTAAGTCAAACTGGCCTGCAAAACACAATTTCATTTTATTGTACAATCATACTTTTATTAATTCCAAAGTTCTAAATCCTTCACAATATAAATTGCTAAATTATGTATCGTAAGTAAAAAAAAGCAATTCGTCGTAAATGTATTTGTTTTTTTTTTGTAAATTTATAAGATGTTTTGTTGAATATAATTTCATTGTTTTATATATTGTATTAACTCGTTAAGGAAGTCTTTATTGTAGATTAAGTCTGAAAATTGTAAAATATTTTTCAAATAAATTTTACGTTACTTTATTCTTATTATATATTATTTTACACTTTAGGTATTCTTAGTAATAATAGTAATAGTACATTTTTTTGTAATACATATAATAAAAAGGTAACAAAGTCTAAAATCAGTAAATGACGTAAGCTCTAAGAATTCAAAATTAATATTAGTATTTTTATTTATCCTGGAAAGCAACTAGTTTATAAAGTTATACAATATTTGACACGAACGAACTCTCGTTTCACTAGAACGATGTATAAAGGTGATTTATTTTATCGATGCAAAATTTCAGCGCACGCATTTATTTAAGCGGTCGGTGTTATGCGAAAACGTTATCTATAATTCACTCCGCCGCTATCAGATATGGTGTGTAATGCAACTGATAACCTTGAGTGTGTATGGGACATCGCATGATCAGCGGCGGAATATTATCAAATTAGAAAAAAAAAGCAGGCCTTTAAAAAATGTATGGTAATTATTATTTTTTAATAATTATAAATGACTTGAAACTGCCAATAATGCTGAACGATGATAAGATGTTCGTATACAAAAATAATTAAGGTAACATGTGATATCTACCGCACTAGTCGTGCAGTTGATTGCGATGTGAGGTAGGTCAGCGTAAAATAACAAAAATAGCTGTTATCTTTTGAATTCCTTCAAGTCGCGAGAGGTGATTTTTTTTAAGAACGTTTCGTATTTGTTTTGTCGCGACACTAATTGTATGACACACGCGGTTACAGCGCACATAATGCTATTTGATTTGAATGTTTCAATGAATTACATTATTCAGTTCCCTATCTCCATTCTCTAATAAGTCGTCTAGACATAAGTTTAACTAGAACAGTTTTGTTGTTGATATACCTTACTGTCGAAGTCATTTGAATTATAGTTTATTGTGGATAGTAAAGGATATTAACAAGTTCTGATTCGTTAGATTAAGACATGGTTGTCACCAAGAGAAGAATGAGTATAATGGTTATATTTAAAATAATTATTAAGCTATATCGAAACTAATCGGGCGACGCTAGACGAATAAAAAATATTTTGATGTTTACGACAAGTGAACCGGTAGTCTCTTGTCTGTAAGAATGTTTGTAAAAATATTGTTTAGTAAAAATGTCATCTGTTGATGAAAACTTCTCAGGAAAATTTGCTTTTAACAAAAACCTTATTTTTAAACTATAAATTTGTGAAAAGTGTTATAATGTAAATCTATATAATTAAAAAATGTACAAATTATTTATTTAAAGAACTTAAAACGAACCAGATACCTTTTTTGCTGTCGGTACCGATCCCCTAGCCGGGAGGTATTGCTGAGTAAGTTCTGAACGTGTGGAAACTTCATACTGCATTTAACAATTTTGTTACCGGGTTATTTGAAATTGGTCGTTTGGATATTTAAGGGAAGGTCACTGTAAAAACTGTCTTAGAACACAGATATATATAGTACGTTTGTTTTACCTATAAAATACGTCTAGAGTATTCTATATCAACTAAGAGTAGTTATGGTACATTTTACTATATGTAATTTATTATATAACCATCTTTGAGGCAATACTTATCAAGTGTAGAAACCGGCATCATATAATACGATAAAATATGCAGTTGCATACTTCTGATGGATTGAATTATCAGTTGTGCACATTGGCACAATTTATCTTCAAACTTAAAAAAAAACAACAGCGGCATAGTCCAGGAAGAAAGGTACCTATTATAAAACGGAATACAACAATACAACCAACAAAGATTTTAGAGTCGGTCATTGGGAATTCCCGATTTGATCCAGGAACTCTGAAACAAAAGAAATCACCCCACAGTTCAGCTGAAATTTCCTTAAATAAAATAGTTCCGTTTCAACGCGAATTACTTGCAAATCAACGATAAAACTATTGATTAAGTGGAATGCGAGATTTTAATGTATTCAGTACGGCATCTTTTTAAAATTAATAAACACGAGACCTGTTATAAATAGTATCCGTCTCACGTCAAGTAGACCTACATCACGGATGCCAAATTTTATTGTTTTTTTTTTGCATAAATATGCAAATGTATTAAAAAACTTAGACCTAAAAGTAAACCAATAATAGCTCAAAAGTAACGACCTTTATATGAAGAAAAAAAGAGACTCATTCAAAGTCTACGATCATTATTTAGACCAATAAGTCCTAGGTTCAAGACACCATCAATTGCTAAACTTTATTGAAAGATGACACATAAAGATGAATAAACTTATCTTTAAGTTAAACTGTAATTAAGTTTCTGCTTAAGTTACAAAATCTTTTTCAAGTTCATCTCAAATACATCATGCATGCTATGCGAATCTCGCAAAAATCAAATGAAACTGTGGACAGGTTTTCAAATAAAAATGCGTTATTAAAGCGCGGCGACTCTCGGCTTAAAACTTTGTTTTTCCCACCCATTTACCACTTGTGACCTTTACGGAACTTATGGGTGTAACTTGTACTGTTAATTTAGTATGTAAAGTATTGTATATTGCGAATACATGTAAATTATAATTGTTTATCACTTAAAACTTAAATCGACCCATGAGAAGAATAGAGTGACATGTACATAACAGATGTAACTGTTTTCTTCGCATTAGTCGAAATACTTAAGTGACAAATGAATGCCGTCGGCATTCGATTTTAGTCATAAAAAATAGTAATTTTTATTCAAGGAATTTATCAGTTATGAACGTGAAATTTAAATGAACAGAATAATTAATATAACAAATAACACGAAAAACCGGAACACACAAAACAGATGCCAACTAACCTAACCTAACGAATATTGTCTTCAATAGGTTTTAGAGGTCGCTATTAGAAATTTAGTATCTAAATTATAGCTACCCAATTAAAATAAATAAAATGTATATATACACTTAAAAAGGCTTTAATAAAAGGTGTTTATGTACTACGCAATAATTAGCATTAAGAAAACATTTGTGAAAAGTCTCAGTTATCTTTGTAAACTTTCGAATCTCTGAACTTTTTGTTCAAGATGAGTTTGACGCCAGGAAACTTCCACAACTTTTTACAGACAAAAGTTTTTGTCCTTCATATAAGTATTGCACAAATGTAAATCGCACCTGAATTTATTACGCATTTTCCATTGACACAAGTATGGCTAAATTATGACAGTAAATGAATCCGCGTGTAATAAATTGAACGCGCATACATTGTTTAGTTTTCATTCATGGTCGTTATTTTTTTATCGCACATTTTTTATTTAAAGTAATAAAGTTAAAATTTTATAGTTTAATCTAATGTTATACGTGCATCTTACAAATTGTTTATGTAAAATTTGAACTGCACGCTGTTGGCAAGTGAACCAGACAAGGCGCGAAAAATAAATTAACGCCTTTTACGACAATAGTGTTGACATCAAACCAAACGAACGCCTCCGCGCGGATCCTGAAAGAGCTACGGCACTTCCAAATACTGCTCTACGCAAAACATCGAGTACACTCGTTATTGTGAAGTGTCCAAACTTTATCTCAAAAGTATTTTCCTGTGTATCGTTTTCATCTATTACAGTTTATGTATTTATTAATGAGTCATAGAGATTTTCCGCGTTCGGCGGACCTACCTAGTCTGTTATTGGCGTCGGAAGGGTGCGCGTACGGCGGGGGTGCCGGCGCCGCGGTTCGGACGGCGGCCGGCGCACAAACACTCACATTCAAATATTCATCTAACCTTGATGCGAATCGGCGCACTCCGGGTTCCATCCGACGACGGTCGTCAGTACCGAGGGGTCGAAGGGCTCGCTCGAGGAGTTGGAGCTAATGCGTGTAGCGCGGAGAGGGCGACGGCGCGGGCGTCGTGGCGGACGTTGTAGCGGGGCAGCGCATGGGCGAGCCGCCACCGGGCACCGGCGGAATGGTCGCGGGCTGCGGGCTGCGGCGCGGCGGCCGCGCTACATGTCACGCTGCGGCGTGGTCACCGACTCACAGTGGCGTCGCCGTCCTACTGTCTGCCCGACGGCCGGGACGGCGGCGCGCGTTGCACCGCCCCGCTGCACCGCCCGCCCCCCCACCGCCGGGCCCCCTCGCGCGCCCCGCCTGCCCCCTCGTGCGCCACCCGTCTCCTCCCGCCGCGCGCCACCCGCCCCGCCTCGAAGAATTTTCCGCATCGGGCGGGAAAAATCGATTGTGCAGCGAGCCCCGAATAATTTCGGCAAGACGCACGGCGCCCTTGCTGCACTTGCGGCGGCCACGGCGGCCGGCGGCGGTCGAGCGCGCCGCACACGCCCTTCTCGCCTCGACACACCGACACTCTTATTAATCCGACACACAAATTATTTCATAATATAATATTTGCTGCTATGTGCCAAATTCTTTTCCCAATATTTATCATTCACTATATTTTTCATTTCGATTGATGTTCCAATTAAAGTTGCATTGACAATAGATGCGGCAGTGATATGACAAAAAGCCACGTTCAAGTCCAATTTATATAGGTGAAAAGGTTCACATCACTTTTTACTATAGAGGTTAACGTTTTATTTTTACGTCAGGTTAATTATGCATGTATGAAATGCATTTAGTATATAACAACTCTATTGATTTAATTTCACAAATAAATAAATAAATGTAAATATGCGCTCACGCCCGTAATTTCACAATTAGAAATTTAAAGCACTGCACAAGCAGTATATTTTTAAAGCACAGTGCTAAATTCGTTTAGGCGTATATTATATATACAACAAACTGTTTATTTTCAGGATATATGCGACATGCAACAAAAACAATTAGGTTATATCAATTCAAATATAATATTTCAAAATATACTGCAAAATAATATTGACACCAACTGCGGCTATAAGTTATCCGACCACTAAGGATTGTGTACACTATTAGTTTGGACTATCATTTAATTCCATTGCCATGGTGAGTGCACTACGACTTGCTTAGCTTCTAATTGATTAAAGAGGTGAGCATACGTTATGCTTGTTATATACAATGTCAGGAGTTCGGAACGATAGGAAAGAAATTTTTAAGATATTGTAATGGAAATTACTTTCTTAAGTCCGACTTTTCATTTTTGTTAAATTCGAAATTTATTAACATTAAATTTTAATATAACGTTCGAAAAATGTGATCAAGATTTTCATTGAACGTGTACTGGGATTCGAACTCTGATTGCTCTTGTAAATTGTAATTGAAATGAGCATCCGATTATTGATCTATCGCGGCTTAATATCTAAATATTGCTTCCAAGAAAAAATAATATTACATCTGTTATACAATGCAAATTTAGGTCAAGATAAAACTTAACTAATCAGGTAAATTAAGATTTAACAGTATGAAATGCGGCAAATTGCTCTAACACTGGTGCGCGATTTGACGCAAGCATATTTTTAATTCCGAGAATATTGCATCAATGTCTAACAGTTGCCGGGTGTAATGTTTCCTATTTATAGGTAACACGCTCGAACTTGTCATTTGTATTATTCCACTGCCTACTATTAGATAAACCATATTTTAATATTAGATGTTAATTATGTTGATTTAAGACGAGCAGTTTCTTAGTTTAAATTAATTCCGTATCACGGAACATGGTGGTTTCAATTTTGTAACTAATATTATAAATACAAAAACTGATTGTTCGGAAATAAATCAAGCATCATTTAACCAGTTTTTAAAAAAATTCTACGCCACCTGAGCCAAGCTGGGGCGGATTGTTAGTTATTTTTCATAAATCCCTAAAATGTTTGTTTAGTTTTCAAACATAAAAAAGTGTACACGTCACGTTTTTATTCAGTTCTCATATATATTTTTGAAAGTAATATAACTTAGAAATAATTCATTGCTAACATTCACGTTCCCGTACAAGCAATTGGTGTCTGTATTTTCATATATTTATATAAATGCATACATAATAGCTACTAAAATTACTCATATTGGTTATTGGTATGTCGTTTAATAGATATGTATTTGATCTTTAATGTAATAATACCGATTTTCTTTATGTCCTTCGAATAAATGATCGGAGTAATGATTTAAAATTACCTCAAAAAAGCGAACCGTTTTAAACTTCTTTAGGCATATCGAATTCACGAAAATTCAGTCTAATCGAAATGTCTATCGCCTTTGTGCGCCATAACTAGATCCATTTGATGAAATGCGGTCGAAGCCCTTTCTTTATGAATCGAGGTCTATGCACTTGTGTGGGGTGTTGAACCAAAAACTAAGCTACTTAGTGTCATCGTTTGTTGAACTCAACTTCAATACGTGCACAATATTGTTTACTATTACTTTAATAGCGTAATTTTAAACAATTTCCAAGTTAATAAAATTTATTTTAACGGGTTACTTTAGTACTACAGTTATAGAAACTACTGTAGTTTCAAGCACAAATTGGTGTAAATTTTAATTAATTAATCAATTTTTTCTTTTTAAAACTTAAATATTTATCCTTAAATAAATTTCTCTACCGTAATATAATGCATGTTACTGAATTCGAGAAATTAATGAATTCCATAAAATATTTATAAAACATTTTACAAAATCATAAAAGCTTTTTTATAAGTCTAGTCTGCGTTGAAACAAAAGGCTAGCGCCTGAAATTGTAAAATGCAGATAACATTACTGCTTAGATATAAAATTAATAATAATAAAAAAACATACCTCAAGCCTGTTTTACCCGAAGGGATAGACCGAGATGCAACAGATATGTTTTTCCGTCTCATGATGTGATAGGTGGCGAGCCTATCGCCATATCGAACACAAATTCCAAACTCCGGGCTGATATTGAGTAGAAAAAACCCAAATATCACTTTTTCCCGACTCGGGATTCGAACCCGATACCTCACAGTTGCAGCTGTACCGTATACGTAATACGCGATACCACTGCGCCACCAAGGCAGTTAATAACTTATTTCTTATACTCATTTAAAAGTTAATCAAAGTAATTACACGTGAATGAGCTTTGGAAAAGAGTCCCAAAAGCTCGGCTATTTTTTTTTAAGTTTTGTAGTCACCGACCTCAAGTTATGCGCGGTGAAAGGAACTCTCTCGCTCTCCGTCCACTTGAAGGTGCTTTTTCTTCGCGGCAATTCTACGTCAGCGCTTGAAGGTCTAAAATGCATTCGTACGTAACAACCATTATACATTTTAGGAACCTAACGAGGTAGAAATTAGAAAATTTGGAATAATGACCAGACATTTTATTATACCTATGAAATTAGAGGAATTTATGAATTAAGATCTTGTTAATATAATGATATTAGAATGTTAGGTTGTTAACACACAAAATACGAAAAATTATCTAATGAAGTGTGCAAATTGTGTTTATGCAATGTCCATAAGTAATTATAACTTAACTCACCTTACGCCTTTATTCCCCGAAGGGGTAGGCAGAGGTCCAACTAGTGCATCCACATTTCGCCGTATGTTTTTCCGTCCATGACGTGATAAGTCGCGAGCGTATATCCATATTGGGCACGAAATCCAGACTCTGAGCTGATACCGAGTTAAAAATTCAAATATCACACTTTGTACGACTCGGGATTCTCATAATAATATAATTATGACTTACGCACTAAAATTATCTAAGAATCTATAATAAAATATAATCTACAATGACGTTATGAAGCGATTTCTTTTAGGTTGATTAGTTTGGCAAGTTTGGTTAGATGCAAAGTACGCGATGGGTGGCGGGCGTGCTATGCGAACCTTATACAGGCCGGTGCCTAGCAGCGCTAAGTCAGCGCGCTCGCTTCCAAGAACTGTCGAGACGTGAGGCTCGGTCGCGACTAAGGGATTTTATTTTCTGTTAACAACGTTCGTGCAATCTATTCAAAAACAATTTAAAATATATCATTGCACATTAATAATAATTACATGTCAATAGCAGTCAAAAATATAATTTCCTTATAAAATCTTTGTGAAGCATTATTTTGCTCGATTATTAAAAACCTAAAATAAGACTGAGGCTCAAAACACAGTAACCCACACAAAGGTCGACTGAAATATAATAAAAAAACATTAGCAACAGACAACCAAAATCTGCGTAAACGACGCACACTAACGCGATACGGCGTACACGCAACTACATACAAACAAATGGCTCATACAAAAAAAATCACTAATTACATCTAACACACAAAATATAAGAAAATCAACGAAAAACAAAACTTTCAATGTATGATCGTCGAGTCGTGGAATTCAAAAATAGCCGCTACAGTTCAAACGCTATACCGCGCGCCAGCTTTACGGAATCATTTTTTGTAGGCCGTCTAGTTCTTGGCGTGTTAGGCACCGCGTTTTTTTTTTGCAAGCCAGTCGCTTCGTGACCTCGACTGACATTAAAAATGGTTATGCCTCATGCATTTATACAACTTTTTTTGTTAAAACGGGTTAGGTATATGTGATACTTCCAAAACTCTAATATCAATAATTTGGATCTACATTTTTAGCGTGTGCACTTTTTTAATTATATTTAATTAAATTAGTCTAGGTCCAGTACTTTTAAGGGGAATGTTATATTAGTTTAACGATAATTCCCCTCTTTACACTCATATGGCACTCTGGTTGAATTTATTTTAAAAAATTAAATAGTTCATTTTAAGTAAAATGTCTAAAACTATGAATTTTTATTGTACTGTATTGTTTGGATATTCGAATCATACATGTTCAGAGAAACGAGAGTTTTCTGTTTCTGATCGTTCAGTATTAATAATTTAAAAATTATCCAAACCAATTGCTACCTCTAGTAGTTCTATCAGTTATTAATTTTACTCTTATTACGTCTCCCTCTTTTTCAAGATTTATTATTTTTTAATTACAATATTTACGAGCAACTATTAGCATAATTTATTATCACTCCCTATTGATTATTACAAAAATCGATACCCTATCGCCCTCTTCCAGAGCCATCTTGTGACAGGCCTACCAACGCTGCGACAATTTTTTGCCTTTCAGC
>JAABKM020000031.1:3529431-3556145 GCA_016277805.2 Papilio aristodemus | reverse complement strand
ATATAAAGATATATTTTAATCTATAGACGTGTTATATTACAAAAATGTACATAAAATTGAAGCAATAAAAAGTTGTAGATATAGCAAGGTGAGGTGTTTAAAAAAATCATAAAGATTTCAGAATCAATTATTAAAATCATTATAAATAAAATACTAAAAACGGTTATCATAAACCTGTCGCCTTTAGTTCTCCAACTTGGCAAATCTATGTGCCCTTAGTAATTAGGAAAGACCTCAACATTTCGCTTGTTCGCTTCTTATTTGATCTTAGTTTTCCTTCTCACTTTCAATTCTGGACATCTCAAGGATACTAATTGTTTAAGTAAAGGTCGCAGCAATGGCTACGTGACTCAATTTTCAAATCTTTTGCTAATTATCTTGACAGATTGGCAATTAATTTAAAGGCCTCTCAAGGTATAATTTTTTAAATGTTTTTTTTATTTTCTGTATTCATTAATTAATTTACAGTAGAAAGTGTGAACAAAATACTATTGCTGCTTTAATTTCTTCTACCTAACCCTTCGTGTAACATAGGCGTGAGGTATGTTTTTTTTGTATCTTGAAGAATTTTACATGGTTTTAGCGAAGGATTTGTTTAATGGAAAATTAACTAAACTCCTCTGGAGGTTTAAATCGGTGGTTTGTGTGGTGGCGCAGTTAACGAGGTCGGAGTCTGTTAGCTTTACATTTTCTTCGGTAATTGAATCCCGCGACCAGCATTCTATTGAGTTGCTTTACTTTATAATAAAGTAAACATTTTCTTTCCTATAAGATAATTTCAATTTATTATCATATTGTATAAATCAATATATTCAGTAATTTATATTAAATGAACTGGATTAAGTACATATTTTCTTATAAAATTAACATGTAATCGAAAATATCACTAATGATATTCTAAAAGCTAAATAAATTTTTTATCGGGAATAAAAATTGCTAAATATTTATTTCCTCGTGACGTATTATAGGAATCCGAATCTCCTCCTACCCCTGGGGGTAACGAACGTAAACCTATATTTAGTTAGTAACGCAACCAATATGGACATGGTCCGAATGAAACTTTTTTTTAAATTTATTTGTGTCTGGATATAGAAACGACCATGATGCATTGTTGTCCATGAGATAATACGAAGTGGGACATACGACGTGAGCGAAAGCAATCAAGTGGGACATACCAGTAATCCTCTATTAGCCGCACTAGACGGAGGATCCGTTTTACTTTTCAATTACCGTCGTAGGGTCTCATTTGGTATAGATTTCACTCCATTGGAAATACTTCCTGTTGTACCGCACATACATTTAATTTATCGTAGTAAAATGTCCGTATTTTTAATTACTTATGTCTTTTTAATTAATTACTTCCGTCAGTAATATTTGTAAGTTGTTTCTATATATTATACATATCTGTATCTATATGTTTTTCTGTCGCAAACTATTTGTGATAATCAACAAAATTTAAAAAACTCAAACAAAATTCAAAAAACAGTTTATTAGTGTGACTTGTCAGAACTAACGTCAAGTATTCAAGTCAACTGAAATCCGACGCAAAAATGAAAACAGATTCATGATATTTAGCTAAAAGACATTAGATGTAGACCAGAAAGCACCAAAAAAGGATGAAAATTAGAAAAAAATCACCGCTAGTTTAACAAACGTATCAATTACAGTATGATTGTACAAGTACGTACGTAAATTACAGTTGTTTGACCTATAAAATAGCTAAGAAATTCCTGATAATTTATAAAACAAACACGTATTTTTGTTCATAACTGACACCATTGTGAGTCATTGTTTTTAAGGAAATGTTGAGGTGAATGATAGGATGATTTACATTTTTTACATCTTCCTCGTATTATTGATATTCATGATTTGATTTTAATTTTTTTACATTACCTGTACGTCAAAACATAAACTTAATGAAATATAATAATATGTAAAGATTAAACTATTAACGGAATGTTCTACAAGATTTATTTCATTTAAAATAGAAAAGCACCAGCAATCAATATGTTTTTTAGTCTTTAAAATAAATAAATGCGAGTTCGATTTCTTGTTTAAATGGAATGAAGAAAAGTAAATCTTGGAAAGCGAGCAGAAGCAATCAGGAAACACTGTTTAATGTACTTGATAGTGGTGGTTTCTATTTCACATTGTTGCATATTTTAATAAGTACAATGTATTGAGATTGTTCTAAAGAATATAAAAAAAATGATGCTGATAAATCAAGAGTCTTATGAAGGCGTTTTGTTGCTATTACAACGTTTTAATTTATATCATTTGACATTACAACCTAATTGCTTACACCTCTTTCCACAAATAAAGCTAAAACAAAAAACTAAATTAGTAAAATAAAAAATTTAAAATAATTTCATTGTTAAATCTATAAGTATTTTATTATCACGTACAAATTGAATTTTATGGTAATTTTATTGCAGAGCTTTAAAAGAGGTGAGTCAGGCCGGAATGGAGGCGCGGCGGCGCTGAGTGATGCCCCATTAAGGGGAAATGTGCCAGCCCCTGAAAGAAAATATATTAGACGAATTATTTGTTCATGATTTCCAATTTAAATTATGTGTGCACGTGAATGTGCAGACGAATGCTTATTAAGGAAATTATAAATTCTCTTATGGAAGACAAAAATAGACACAAAATGTCACGACCAGCAATACGAGTGTTAAAAAAGTGTGAGTCTTGGGTCTTGTCTGGAGTGATGGAAATGTGATACAATATTTTGTTATCCCTACTCTGTACCTTTTTGTTACATCTGTTAATAATTAATTAAAAAATCACTGTTTCACAAATCGAGATACGTCACGACAAAATATATTAGTTTCTTAACCAGTAATTTGGATTTACGCATAACCCTTAACGTATTTTGTTTTCCTTATTTGTTATGCTAATTAATCGAGCAGGTGTAATGATGCAATTTATAATGCTAGGAAAACGTACACAGATACACTTTAATTACATGTGAGGCTGTGGATTTTACGTTCTTTGTTTGTCGAATGGTCTGTTTGTGCACAATCGATATCTCGAGCATAAATTGAATGCATCGTTTGTGATTACAGTACAGTTTTATGTGTTGTTATCTTAATTGTAACATATATATCCTACTTATAAACATGAGAGTTACTAAATTTGGTTGAATATAGAATTCCTTTTAATATTGTGTAAAAACTAGGTATTTATGTTTCTGTATTTCGTCTAATTCTGTCATTTTTCTAATCCTTATTTAATTTTAAATAAAAAAATCTTTTACTTAAAATCATACTTTTGTATATCCTCTATCTGAGCGGGGTTCCTGTCTAGTGTATAGTTATTTATTTGCCTACACAATTCTCATCTAATTCATTTTGGCACGATATTCGAGAAGAGTGCTTTTATTACAAAATATGTTACACTGTAGTCAACGTTTTGTTTCATTTATTTCTTAGATTAAGAGGTTTTTATCGACTTTTTACTGTATATTTTAAATGGAAGAAAATAAAAATTGTCTTTGAAAAAATATAGAACATTGCTTAGATAGTTTAATTTGCATTTTGAAATAAAAGGAACATGCGTTTTTATTATTTTAACATTTTACAACGTGTTTTAAATTATATCCTATAAGGAAAAATATCCAGCGATAACATAATTTATAATAGTATTTATTTTTCTATTACCAAATGTTTCAATGATTAATCAACGGTATAAAACGATTTAAAATTCAATTTTACGTTTGAATTTCACAGATAGTGTTAAAATTTCGTACCAGTACGCTGTCGATACATCTGGCCGGATATTACACGAGGCGGGGCACACGTCATCGACAGATCTAGTTTGTTGTCTGGTATGTGTGGCGCTTTTCAAAGTGTTATCTACTTAGACTATGGTTTTTATTTTAAACAGTGTGTTTGAATAGCCTGAAATAGAAAGCTGTAAGCTTACCCCTGAGAATTATATGGGTGAGCGCATATACTTTTGTTTTTTTTTTTATCAAAAATTATAATCTCATTGTTTATTAACGAATTTATTTGGGTAGTTAGATAGTCAAGTAAAAAGAAATTAGTCTAGCTTGTCAATAGACAGAGAAAGCTTGAAGCTGTGAAGCTTTATTTAGTAAGTGACCTAAAAGATTTTGTGTCATATACAAAGACATTAATTGTTTTACGGGGCATGATAAACACTAAATATTCATGAATGTGGATTAGAAAAAAAATTCTAATATATCTTACATTAATTTATTAAAATGTGTTTGTATTCAGTAAATATCAGAGAACGGAAAAATTTAAATATAACTTTTAGTCCCAAATGAATTGAAGCGAGAAAATATTTTTTTGATTAAAACTCAAGTTCAAACAATTTCTAAAGTCGTTCCGGAACAAACAATTGAGAAATTAAATCTCCAAGGAATTTTCGTTCAGATTCCATTAATATGTTGTTCCATTCATTCACACGTTTCGATTGGGACTCTTTCTTCATGAAATAAATTTCACTCGAATCTTACGCGCTGCAAAATAATAAAAATTTTGCTTGGTTCAACTTAATGTTCTATTAGTTTTAGACTAGATTCTATTAGTTTTATTTAGACTATTAAAAACGCAATCATTCTATTTTTTTTGATTATAAAATTTTTTAAGATACTATAAATATAACTATCATGTAGAATGCATCGAAACTAACACAAGAAAACGTAAGTTCACAATTTCATAATAGGTAATAAATTGCCGAGAAATGACACATTATCAACATTCACATTCGACCGGTAACATAAATATTCTTTACGCTGAAATCTATTCTCATTTAATAGTAAGTGTTTGTGAAGACAAACCCACTCTCCCCGCCTCTTAGGTTAGTTGTAAATATCTCACATTTATAGTAGCCTTTATTTGACAACAAATGAAATAAAGGAATACCAGTAATTAAGAATCATTTATTATTAATGTATCCAATCAAAATAATCGTCACGTCCCGCATGAATGCCGTTAAATATGAAAATATAAAAGCTATTTTCAATTATGAAATGAATCAATTTAATGTATCAATAGGTTAAATATGTTATAAATGAGACAGCTTTAATTGATAATTTTCTCCGAATTCTTGAAATTAAGTTAATCTTTTTATACTTTTCTCAGTAAGTAGGGCTTATACCCACTTTATAATAACAATGTAAGGAAAGCGTTCAAGTTTAGCGGTTCTGCAAATTTAAGAAGCTTAAACAAATTGTACCCTTGTCGCGGAAAATATAGTTTATCTAAAGAGATGAGTGCTCGTACGTGCTGGATGCCTCAAATGCAAAGCGTGAATATACAAGCGCACGGATTACATTTATGACATAACTTAAGATTTCGGTAAAATTTCCCCTTTGCATAAATTGTGCACAAAAATGATCATTACAATTTAATAAACAAATAAAGAACCTTAAGAACTGTTCAAACATTTTTTTATTACTTTTACAGCTTGCACTAATTATTTCTGTTGCACTACTGTTTCGAAATTTTATTTTAAGTTGTATTAATCCGAAACGTCTATTTTCATTCGACTGTAATCAGCTTGACTCATTTTTACTTGTCTGTCAACTTTTATGCAGAGGTATATTATTAAATATTAAACTGCTTTTTATATTTATACTTTCATTAATTGATTCAATTATTTCAAAGATCAATTGACGAGTAATCTAGACGACATTTTTATGACTACCCAAGTAAAGCTTTTATTTTTTTTGTTATTGGAAATTATAAAATATGTAAACATTTACTTCTAATATTTAGACGTTTAATTTACCCACATCTTTTCAAGTAGTGCACCCACATTTTGCCATATGTTTTTCCGTCCTATAATGTGATAGACTATCGCCATATCGGGCACAAATTCCTAACTTCGGGGTGATATGAAGTTGAAAAACCCAATATCATTTTTCTCAACCCAGGAATTGAACCCAGGATCCCAGTGTTGCAGCCGTACCGTATACGTAATACGTGATACCACTGAGCCAAACATATATATATAGTTACTTTTTATAGTTACTTTGCCTAAGTTCGACTTAAAAACTAATTTAAGTTTTACTACAGCCTACAAGTTTACTTGCAGCTTATAATTCAATGTTGTAACTAATTTATTTGCTTTCTGCATCCCGATAACTGTGTTGAAAAAATAAGTTGCATTAGTAAGTACCACTAGACCACGTTCTTCGATTAATGCTAGGATTGGATATAACCCAAAGTTTGTTACATTTGAATCGATTCGAAACCAAAGTTAGCCCCTTAAGTCTATGAACTTAAATAGGTTGCTTTTCAGTAAATCGATCGTATTTCCAGTCAAAGTTATTGTGAGAAGTTTTTGAAATGCTTTGTCCCTTTATTTATGGATAATGGTCGTATAAATACGTCCATCGTGCGCCTAAAGATCGATAAAGATACATTAAATTAAAAAAAATTACACGTCCCCATATTATGGGACGGAAAAACATATGGCGAAATGTGGGTGCACTAGTTGCACCTCTGCCTACCCCTTCGGGGAATACAGGCGTGAGACATGTTTTTTTTTAAATAAAAAAAAACAAGGACATCTTATGTCGGCTTATTACGTTATTGAATGTTTACTTAGGTTTGCTCATAGAGTAGTTTCAGATGGATATATTAATATTTTATTTTTATCTTAACTTAAACACCAGTTGTAATCAATGCGTAAAAATTAAACGGAAATTTAATTCCTGCATATTTGCAGTATACTTTTGGTAGGCGTCAGCAAAAATAAGCGTACAAACCATTTAAATTTTTCCTATGAATATGTATGTAAGTTTTACAATCTATGTCAAAATTTACATGATCCTAGAAGTCTAATAGAAGCATCAGTCAAAATCTAGAGTTTCGCCGTGGATGACAATTTGTTAAAATTGTAATTATGAAATGTAATTTTCAATATTCATCCATCTTCGTGTCCCTTACGGTGACACGACGCTTTGTGAAAAAACTTAAACGTATAAAAGAGTATTTGAAAAAGGGAAAAGAACATTTCGGAACGTTAAATTCGTCGAGTAACAGTGGACGAGAGTGGCTTGACTGTGACTCGACAAATTTTTATGTTTCAATACTCTCTCCAAAGACCGTAGGGTATTCGTTATTTTGCAGAGGTTGTTACTAAGTTCAGTTTATACAACTCGATGATTTTCAACTTTTGGCTCCGTTTGTCTGTTAATTAATAACTTGAGTCGACTACGTGTGAAAAAAAATAAGTCCAGTAGTTTCTAAATTCAATTCAATTTAAAAATCCAATTATATTTCAAAATTCAATTCATTTTCAAATTCAATTCAAGTTTCTCAATTCAATTCAATTTCAATTTCAATTTCATTTCAAATTCAATTCAATTTCAAATTCAATTCATGTTTCTAAATTAAATTGAATTTCAAATTCAATGAATGGAATTTGAAATTAATTTGAATTTAGAAACTGTTAATTTAAAACTAACTGAAAATTGAAAATTCAAAACTAAATTCAATTCCGTCTTTTTTAGAATTCTATTTTTCATCATTACATATGAACAACAAAGATCGTACGACTTACTTATTTTATTAATAATCGATAAGACGTTAAAATTGTCAACCGTCTCGGATTTGGATACACTTGTATCTAAAGCCTAGACTTGCCATAATAAAATATTGACGCACATCACCCATGCTAGATAAGTACGTCGATCCAGCCTGTCTTGTAATAATAAGTCTTAAACATGTTTTCGGGTAGTTGCATGAAATAAATACCTTACTGTTTTGCCTGCTTTATAACTACAGACATACCTGTCCTACATTCGAATTTGCTCGACAAAAATGCGTAACCAACATTTTAATCTGTACTCTGTTCTTTTGTAAGCATAAATAATCAAATGGTGTACATCACCTTTTACGAAAAAATCGGTAAATTTGAAATATTTTTGGAAATGGAAGAAATATAACATTATTTATCCATATTATATCATTTCTCTTAAATTTATCTCATAATTTTAACAAATTTATAATATTTTCTTCCTGTAGTGTTGTATATATTCAGTATATGATATTAAATACGGTTCAACTCAATAAAAACTCATCACTTCATTTAATTATTTATTAGCTCTCACTTGTACATTTTTGCATACCGCAGTAATGTCATCCATTACAGATTATACATGACACTCAAAAGCATAGACATTGATACCATAGATAATAATCACAGACTATTCTAACAGTACATAATAATAACATAGACAACAAATAATAAATTAGTCTAACAATACGTACATTGTCCCATGTACACGTCTAGAGGGATAGTTGTCAACTGTCAGTCTTGCCTCGGGCAAGGGGATGAGTTAGACGTGCGCCCGCGCTTAGAACTGTGTGTAGTGGTGAGCCAGTGAGTTAAATATAAGGTGGTAGTGCCTCTGGATGCGAACTTTAGTTAAGAGGACACTAGATTTGGTGACAAGGATAATGGTTCGTGTAAAGAAAAAGAAAAGTTTACGCAGGTAGTACCAAAAAAGGGTGAGTATTAATAATTAGTAATATAAATAAAGTTTTTACTTTACCGTCTTTTGTTTACGAAAAATAACCCGGGAACTTGACAATACGTCATACGTTCGAAATTTGAATACGAAAAAATGGAATCTCATATTAATTTATGAGATTACCGTCTTATAATTCTTTTATCCAAATTACGAGTTTTGATTTGTTAGTTTAAATATTCTTTTGAACATAAATAGAATAATACCGTACATTATTGAAAATATTATTTGGTCTATATAAGAGATGAGTAACAAGATGTATTGTTAGGAGTTTAGCGATTAATTGTTATAACGAAATAGCACCAACCATCGAAAGTTAACCATCGAGATATTATATGTACGGTATGGAGGGAGAGCTGAATATTGTTTGGTCACTTTCTGGCTTTTGGGCGTCAGGGAATCCTGAGGATTTGTATTTGTTCTTAATAGGTAAAAGCGTTAGAACCGATCTATCGCTCTACATATATTTGAATTGTTTGGTTAGACGACATTAATATTGTTTTAACTCGGGTGTAAGTATAAATTGACCAAAATAGAACAAGACTTTTCCTTGAAGTGGCTTCTCTATTGCAATATACTTCAATGTAGTTAGAAGTATATAATGTAAGAATTAAAGGGAGTCGTTTGATATATAGAATTTCTTAGTTTTCGTTTTAAATGGAAGAAGAAACGTAATTCTGAAAATTTTAAGCCTGTTTTCGATTGAAATGTCTATCTGTGATTTCGACCCATGCGAAGAAAAGAGTTTTATGTACATTACAGATGTAACAAAAACTGCATTTTTGTACAAAATGGGTTCAGCTAGTTACTTATAATAATAAAAAAAGTATATTTAACTTGTGTGAGGTATTTACTCAGGATCCTGCCTTACAGTTTGGGTCGAAGTGATTTAAGATTTTACGTCTGACGGTCACGTAATAATCCGTTGGCAACATCGCGACCTTACGCTACAAACACATTACCTTTGTGTTTACATTTTCTGTATAAAAAACAAAAGTAACCCAAAAGATATTTTTGCTATCTCATGTTGCATTGTTCTTTGTTTTTTAATTGCCTTAATATTACACATTTAAATGATTAATTCAGTAATATATATTCAGTAATATATCTATCTGACGTGTATAGTTATCTACAGATTCAATAATTTACAGACAAAGGTTTACAGGCGTGCGAGAATTAATTTGTTTTTTAATCTCATAAAATGACAGTCATCGTACTGTTCATAATGAAAGTATGTTATTAATCACAATAATCTTTTTGGATATCCTAGAAAAAAAAGATAATTATGTAAGATAATACGAGTAAAAATACTCAATTACCTTTTGTAGTAATTGTGTATTATTTTCTAAAAATATTAGCAGGATTTTCAATTATTCATTAACATTTCTTTTGATTATTTCAAATAAAAATAAACTTTGCGAGGATGGTTGATGAACTAAGGGTCACGATAATAATCGAATGGTTAGACAAGAGCGGTTAAGGGTAGAAATTTAATAAGTATACAAATTATGACTTTACAATTTTTCAATTATGAAATATGATGATTAGGGAGACGGGATCCTTTAGCTTCATAACTTAACAATGTCGATGTAACCAACTAAATAATGTAACTCCTCTGTAATGAAGTTACATCTGTTTTAATAGCAATAGAAGGGAAAAAATTACACAAAATATTATAGTTTTATAGTATTTATGTAAAATATATAATTGTACATTTAAACAGACAATTAACAATGTTTTGTAAAATTACATTTATCCTAACATCTTATCTTAGTAATCGTGTATCTGCAACATCACTTAATCTACAAACAACTAAGTGCTCGTATACATTATAATATACAAACATATAGTATTTTAAAACTCTATATATATGTACATATATTTGTCTTTATATAACTGTAAATAACATTTTCTAATTTATGTACATATTTATACAAATATCTCAATTTTTTTTCGTTCCATTCCTCTGTGCCTTTCTCATGAAATCAGGAAGGAATAAATTGAATTTATCACTTTAGTAATTTTAACCCTTCAAATAATAAAATTAAAAATAATATTTGAGATTTCACATTTTCGGATAATTATTATGCAATGTAATAAATTTATAATAATAAATAAAAATGACATTATTTGTTTTGTACTTTGTAACATGTACAATATACTTTATAAATTTTAAGAACGGTAAATACGTACCATGGCGTGTAATAAATAACTTATACATTATCAAACATATTAAACCCTAAGGCTGCTTATCTTCTATTTCCTTGATACTTTTGTTAAGCCAAATGTATTTATAAAATAATGCCGAAATTGATCCGCCAATAATTGGTCCAACCCAGTACACCCAGTGCGTGGTCCAAGCGCCGGTCCAAACGACTGGGCCCAGAGATCTCGCTGGATTCATGCTGGCTCCTGTGAGTTCGCTTCCAGCTATCGATAGACCAGCGATAGTAAAACCGAATTTCAAAGATACGGATTCCAATGACGCTTCATTAGCTGGATCCCAAACAGCACAATTGAGGAAGTTCAAAGCGGCTGTTAGAATCACTTCGACCGCAACCGCCTGCAACATACTCACTTGCGCATGAGGTTGCGTTGTACAAACTGCGTTTGGTACCAAATCGAGAGGTGACACGCCCATTAATATTCCATATCCAAGAATCGAACCCGCACATTGTGCTATCACGTATGCTATTCCGAGCAAAATTGACATTTTACCCCATAATACAGCTCCTAGGGTAACTGCTGGATTCATATGCGCTCCCGATATATGCCCGAATGCTTGTATGTTAAATAAAACCGCAAAACCAAATGCAAACGGCCCGTACAGTGGTGGTTGTATTTCGAATCCTTCTAGTGGCACGCAAGCCATACATCCTAGAAATACAAGGAGTAAGGTCGAAGTAAACTCTGCTAAAACTGCCTTACAGTGAGCGGGTAGTTGTTTTTCTGTCTTCATCTTGCCATCTGTATTTTTGACATCTTTAACTGAAACGCTTTCGATCACATTTACCAAATGGTTTACAGGTGTGATAGTCATATTGTAGGATAAAGTTGAATTAAGATTTAGAACTAACTTTCACTTTTCACTGTAAATATAATTCTTTTTGCACAGTTTTGTTTTGTTACACTGGTAGGGGAACGGCGTCTCGGATATACGTTAGAGTACTATATTTTCGGTGCACCGGCGATAATATTTTATAGCAGACGTAACGTATTATTATAAAGATAGGCCGCTGATATCAAGCAATGAGAATTACTTTATCACTGAATATATTGTTTTGTTGATACGATGTCTTCAGCGGTTATGCGAAAATTAACTTTTGTAACGTGTACAGATGTGTATGTTTTTGAAAATGTAGGTAATCTAAAATAAACTTCACATTTGGCAATGTTAAAGTGTAAAAATGAAGATAGATATTATTTTTTGAACATTAGCGTGAATGGGAAAACTTTTAATAATACTAAATTTTCTTAATAATACTAAATTCAATGTCTGGTAAAAATATATTACGTTATATTCACTTTAATTTGTCTTATTCCAAATGATTTGATTGAATTTTCAAATTGATATATAAATTTTTGTATAATATTGTAGGAAATACTAATTTACTACTACAATAAGGTCTGATAATATTTGAGGATCTCAATAACCCATTTTTTATTTGCTACAATTTATAATATCTACTACTAATTTCCAATTTGACTTTGGAAAATAAATGTTACATGCTATAATCTATGACCGAATAGGCAAATAATTAATTTTATCGAACACTTTTGTCAGAAACACGTTTAAATTATTGGAATTGTAAACAAAACAATAGGAGCGGTCCAGTGATTGTTTTATTTTTGTACAGAATAAAATGTTTTATCGTCTATGTATTTTTTATGCCAATGTGTCACTGTTTACACATTTGCTTCTGAGTGAATGTAAAAAAAACCACATAAGACACTTTAATACCCAAAGATAGCAAAAGAATGACAAGAGAATTGTGTACGTACAATGTGCATGTGTACCTTACATACAATCATAATATTTACATTATTTTATATCTTATTGTATGTATACTACTGTGTATCTTTAATTTATCTTTAACAGTATTTTTTTCTTATCGCCTACTCGCTTCGCAATGCAACTGTCACGATGGCGCAAATGCCTTATTTTGTTGAGGTCTCGGGTTCTATTGCCGGTTTGGGCAAAATGATATTTGTTTTGTTTTTTTTTTTAACTAAATAATAGTACTGAGTTTGGAATTTATGTCTGATATGGCAATAGGCTCGCCATCATGGGATGGAAAAACATACGGCGATATCTGGGTGCACTACTTATACCGCTGCCTACTCTTTCGGGTAGGTCGAGGTGTAATTAGGTAAATATTTTTAATCAATTCGCAATCAAAGATTTATTATGGATTGGCTACTTTGCTAGACTTTAAGTTAAAAATGACATTGAAGGTTGAAAAAAAAAATAATTAAATCCTTAATGATAGCTCGGTCGATGAACTGAATTTATCGTCACCAGAAAGACAATATTACATGATTTACAAAAACTTTCGCAAAACCAGAAATATGAACAATATTAATCACTGTCAATGATAAGATATTTTTTAATAATAGAATTGAATTGAATTTATCTTTTAGTTTGTTACATTAGAATTTAAACACGTACTGAAAATACACATACTCACGACTAAGTCTATAAATTCAGAATTTCCGAAATCACTTAGGTATTTCCTATTACACATTATAGACAACCTTAATAAATTCTGCCTTGTGTAATCCATTTCAACGACGTTTTTTTTTAAAAAATGCTATAAGCATTTAAAGAATTAACTTTGACGAACACCTACATATAAATTGAAGTTATTATACGCAGAATAAAATTACAAAAAAATTCAGCGAGTAAAACAAGAAAAGAATGTGTGCGATGGCACGGCAATAAGTGTCTTTAAAATTAATTAAATTTGTAACTTCTATTGAAAACCGATGTCTTGGATGGCAAACAAGTATGCGATATTTCTAATCGTTTTCATATCACTAAGAGATAATTATTTGTACATAATCGTCCTCGTTCCATATTCATACATTGGCTGGTCAGTAAACAAAGGCTTAGATTAATAATAATTCCTATTATTATTTTTCACAACCGGTAAATAAATTAAAATCATCAAAAGTAGCTTTTCGTATTTCGGTAATTTTATTCTATTAACGTTAACCAAACAAGTTATGTTTGGTGAAATCTTATAACTAAATCATCTTCATTTATGAGTAATTATTATAAAAAAATTGAGCTGAAATTTACATAAATTTTTATGAACAAATTTTATGTATCGTTACTTTTAGACGAGTCTAGGTGTACCAATTTAAGTGTACATACTCTTCATTTGTAAAATAAAATAAAATAAAAAAATATTATAATAAAGAAATTACTGTTGAGATAGATAAAAAGGGGCTCAAATAACATAAGTGGTTTGGCGCACACTGGCTACAAGTGGCTTCCCACTTGACGCCAATCTTGACAACAGTAAGAGGGTCAACAGATAAATTATGTTTATTTGTATGTGTTGAAGGTTACAATTCATAACATTTTATTCGCATCTTAGTAGTATCTGAGTCTGGGTACTAGAAAGATATCTGTATATTAAATTCTTTTGCAGAAGATACCCCAGTGATTTACTATAGATTACATGAAAAAGAAATCAAAGTAATGAGGAGACTTAGATTTTTGTCTTATTTTTGGTAATATTTTACTGGTGTTGCATAAATTAAGGTTTTGGTGTATGCTTAAAAACGTAAAAACTTTCACCATTTATTATTTGGAAGACCACTACTGGATATAGGACTCCTTTACTTATATTTATATCGTTTCAGTCAATTTAAATAAATATTTTTTTTACGTAAAGTAAGTTTCAGATAAGTTAAATTTTTTTGGATTATGCCCGAGGACCGGAAAATCCTTTTGAGTGATTGGTCAATAAGTTCACTGTATTTATTTATTTGTAACGTGACGAAACATAAAAGTTTGTTTGAAATAAACCATAGCTAACTTTGTTTCAAAATAAAATATATCAAATGTATTTTAGAGAATTTTATTCAAGATAAAATTGGATATCATTGCATTTCTGCTGCTGGCAAAAAATGACCGTACTTTGTATAATACTTTTATATAACTACAAAAAGATGTAGATAAAATATAGAGTCTGTAGCTCACTGTCTTCACGATGCAGACTGAACGTAGAAATCACATCTG
Organism: Papilio aristodemus; assembly: GCA_016277805.2. Lineage (NCBI taxonomy): Eukaryota > Metazoa > Arthropoda > Insecta > Lepidoptera > Papilionidae > Papilio > Papilio aristodemus. The sequence continues at coordinate 3,541,383 of JAABKM020000031.1, read as the reverse complement.
TATACTTGTCAAGTAACATTGCCTTAGGGTTTTTTCTAATAAAGATATCGTTTGAATTATCGTTTGTATATTACATTTAAAAGATAAAATCAATGTATTTTGTGTTTTTATGTCCAAGAACGACCTTATGTTTATTAAGAAAGATTTCATATTATGTTCAAATTTAATTTTAAATGAAAAATGAAATTTTGCATGAACATCAGTAAATATTCAGTACTACAACTAGTATCATGGTTCGTGTTGTGCCGCGGCAAAGGATACACAAATGTTATGAATTAGTTAAAGAAAACTTGAACAGCGTTGTTGAAGTTCGGCGATTTCAACAGTGCTTGTTTTGTTTCAGTTTCGTTGATAACGAGAATTCTCTTTTTGTGTTTAAATTTATTATAAAAATAAATACATGTTTAAAACTTACAGTGTCAATTTTTCCTGCTTATTATGTGCGTACTAACTGACTGTTGTGGCGTACTGATCCATAGTGGGTTTTGGTCTACGACAATAAGTCTCTCCACTTACATATCTTAATACCGCGCCATTTTCCGTCAATTTTGGACGAGCTCATTTGGGTCAGCTGAGTGGCCTACGTCCAGCTATCCATCCCAGGTGTCGTTGAAAGGATAAGGAGGACAAGGACCTACAAGAGTTTCAAGTCCATTATATACGTACACGAAAATATAATTATTATGTAATTTACTCTCTATTTATCATGTTTTATATATTTAGATAATTATTTAAAGAATGTAGGTAGATAAAGTACACAAGTTTATAATTCGATATTTATCAAAAAAAAGTTACACTCTGAGGGTCGTGAAATACATTGTTGCTAATAACAAGTATTTGTTATTATTTGAGTATAATGCCACATAATCCTACCCATTTGAAATTTATCGCATGGGGCGTGATAATGCTAATTGCATAGGTAATAGAATATTATGTAATAAGGGCGTCAATTTTCGCATACACATGTCGTGTTTATAATATAAATATTATTTAACTACCAATCCTCTCTTGGTTCGTGTAGGCAGACAAATAAAATAATTGATATTTTATAACACTCCGATAATAACGTCTTTGTTTTCCTTAATTGTATATTATAATTACAGTACATAAATGTGCCCGATATGGCGATAGGCTCGCCATTTGTCACATTATGGGACTGAAAAACATATGGCGAAATGTGGGTGTCCTAAGTTGCACCTCTGCTTACCCTTTCGGGAATACAGGCGTGAGATATTTTTTTTACATAAATGAATATTATAACATTTTGTAACAAGGTAAAAAAAAAGTAAATTAAACGATTATTTAAACTTTTGTTTGTCGATTGTTTGTAGTTGAGATAACAAAAGAGAATTAACCATTTGAAATAACCTTAAAAGCTTAATCCTGAACATGTTTTAACGTAAGTAGAAAGGCGGATTCGAACGCACCACCAACCGTTCGGCCTTGCCTTAATCATTAGGCTATTGGCGATCATTTATTACTTGAAACGGAATTTTCTTCAACGAAACTTGCAACTCAAATTGTATTATTAAAATGAGTAAATCATCGGTACAGCAAAGGTGGTTGCGATTTAGAAACTTTTAAATTTGTCGTCTAGTTTATAGTTTGTAGTTTGCAGGCGACGCAGGAGTGTCGTTAAACTTTGCCTATTTGCAAATTCATGTTTTGATAAAAAATTTCAACTTGCCTATATGTTACGAGTTTAGTAGTAGCTCGCTTAAAATTTAAAAATGGAACCAAGCTATTGTTTAAAAGCGATTATTATTTTATAAAATACATATGAGGGTTAGTCAAAGGCGTGCTTAGTGTACAGTGATTTATTTACGCCACTGACAACTGACATTGGCAGTCGCCTGTTTCTGGTTATTCACCCCCAACAAAATTAAAAAAAATCAATTTCAAAATTTCAATTTTGATATTACGGAAGAAACTATACTACAACTATCACATGCCGGCTTTTTTAATAATTAATCTCATAATATTTCACAAAATTTATAGGTAATGTTATTTCACTTGTATGAAAAAATTACTGTTCCTTTGTTTAAAATCTATAACGAGGTAACAACTAGTGTAAATGCATATAAAATTCAGGCAGAAATTATCCAAATGATGTGAAAACAGTCACCAAATCCGCAGTGCGGTTAAAAAGAAATGAGCATATATACTAATGAGTGGATTTAAAAATATGTTTTATACGGTTTGCCGTTGTTTTCAAAAGCTACTAAAGCCTTTGAGTAAACGTAGTTTTTTTTAATTTAGTAAAAATTTGTAATGAAGTAAAAATTTATTATTAATAATAGCGCCTTGATAAAAAGTGCAGGATTCTTTTTTTTGTCTGCTTTCCATCATATTACAGTTTTAATGAAACTTCCTTTGAAACGGAAGTTTCTTTTACTTGTTATAAATTTCTTAACGCTATTTAATAGTTGAGTCGGAAACTTTGAGTATACTAATATTAATTTTTATTATAAAACGATGATACTAGGCTATGAGTATATTTATTTTATTTTAAATATTTTTATTAATAATTTTTTTAATGATTATTTATCATTACAATTGTCATTATTAACATCTTATTGTTTTTTTGTATCTATTTTAGTCTAGCTGATAATTGGGCTTGTGTTTAAGGATTGAATTCAGAAAAATAGGATTAAATTCTCATCGTACAATTTTTTATGCTCGTTTAATTGATAACTTTGAAAATAAAAAAGTTTCCAATCTATTTAAGCTGTTGATTTTATAGACATGTCCATCTCCAATTGTTTACCTTTTGCTAGTGAATATTGTATTACTCGAGGGAAATACTTCGAACGAACCCTTATATTGTATTTTAAGGTACAGATGCGGATGAGGATCCTCGATTTAGTCGACAATTTTATATTTTATCCTTCTGTTTAGTAAAAACTTACTTTATTTTTACTGATATTTGATCTTTGCATTTTTAAAAGGCTTTTCATATTTGTTGTAAAGTGAAACGGATCCCTAAAAGCTTAATAACAACATCGGATCTTAGTTTTATGGGTTAATTATTTCTAGTACAATGTTAATAAATTGTTTTGACAGTAAGCAAACAAAATTACGACCGGATTACTTTGTTGGGAAGTCGAAGTCGACCGCGGTGCGGCGGTGATCCGCTCCTAACTAGTTTACATCGCTAAATAAGAACTGGGATACCGATTTATCACTACAACTGCGGTACAGGCAAACGGCAATAACTTTAACCTCTGAATTGGGAATCAGTAAATTTTAGTTGTTTAGTTTACTTATAATCAGACCGGAGCTAGCAATAGCTATCTAATTTTCAATAAACTTAATAGATTAAAAATGTATTTATTTACGCACCAGTAGGAAAAACGAATTCAAAAATAAAAAAATAACAGATAATTTAACTACGAGGCCAGATAAAATAAAATACTAGTTTTCTCCGACGTGAATGTAACATGTACATCGGGGCATGCATTATTCACAAAGGTACAATCTGCAGCGAAGAGCACTGCTCTTAGTTGCAAAACCAATTTCGACAACGTACGGCTAAAATTCACTCCTCTCTATTTCTGTGCGAATGAAACCGAATTATACGTTTCGTAGAATACATGACACTATCCTACTCTCTTATAGCTTCGCACCACTCCGTGATCACTGGTTCAATAAATTAAATCGGCACTTTTATGTTGCAGTCGTTCCAAACATAATTTTTAATCTGTGTTCCTCGGCATGGGTGTAACTAGTGAAAGCACTTTCACGGTAAGTATCTCGTCCTATGATGTAATAGGGCGCGGACCTATGACCATGTCGTGAACAAATTCCAAACCCCGGTCTAATAACGAATTGAAAAACCAAATATTATTTAGCATCACCTGAGATTGGTAAAAATAAAGATCACTAAATCAACTTTAGCTTTAACGAAAAATAAATTCTAAAAGTTATAGAATAAATAAACTAGATTCAGAAAGAAGAAAGTTTGTTTCGCATCATTAGAGACATTGTTAAGGAGTTTTTATTGTTTATTTTTACTATAAAAGTAACCTTATTCGACAATTTTGCAAGAAATAAAAAAATGAGTTCTATTTTCGGTAATGTATATAACTCGAACAATTCATTATCAGAGTTAGGACTTTGTGTCCGATATGATGATAGGCTCGTCCCTAATCACATAATGGGACGAAAAAACAAAGTTTTCAATACGGTCCTTAATCAAAAATCATAATGAAATTAAAATAAAATTTGAACTTACAGATTATGTATATACAATCAGTGTACCGACATTTCGTCGTGTTGTTTTCTTCATTCAATATTTTCTTGTTATTGTGAGTTAGTTTTCGTATTGTAGTACAAAATGTCTCATGTAAAAAGAAATTACTGGATTTATACATTATTACATATACTAAGCGAGTACATTTAATGAATAACTAAGAAACATATAAACAAAACACGAGCGAAATTCAAATTGTTAAAAAAAAAACTTACTATCACACTCAGACCTATAGTTAAAATAATTGATTTCCCGTTGACACGTTTCAAGCACTCGCTCGCGTCATCGACCGTATTCGATTATTGGTTCACGTTACTCGGTGCACGGAGATTTTTAGGTTACGTTTTAAACGTAAAAAATAACATATACTTTTTCATATTTTTTATTCTCATATAATATTATACAATTAAAATAAACTGTGTATGTATCTATACACATTCGTTAACTATATTAAGACGATATTAATAAAAAAATAAAATTGTAAAACAATTCGGTAATTTGGTGACGCTTAATTTTTATTGTACATGTGTTTACGTAAATTAATTTGCACGAACACAACACTTATTTAGTAGTTTTAAATGGTAATTGGAAGTTTTTGTAGCCAAACGTGTAATATTGGTTCAGTGGCGCTGTTGTATCTAGCGTAAACGTTAAATTTATACGACTGCAACGCTGAGGTCTTCGATTCGAATTCCGAGTCGGATAAAGTGATATTAGTTTTTTTTTTCAACTTGATATCAACCTGGAGTTTGGAATTTCTTTCCGATATGGCCGGCGATAGGCTTGTCCTTATCAATTAATTATTGGACGGAAAAATATACATTAATTGCCTTCCCCTTCGTGAAACACAAGCGCGAGGTACTTTTTTTTATAAACGTAAATAAATACATACCTACGTAAACATAACACACATAAAATTACTATAATGATTTATAACAAATGTAATTGTGAATTTAATATGTCTACTAAGAACAAAAGCTGGGACATAATGTGTGTACTATTCATACAAGTACGGGATTTCCGCGCCTTAGTCAACAAAGGATATTCTAATTGGGGTTCTGTACCAACTGAATCTTATAAGACTAAGAGACGTGGCTTTTGTGATGCCCAAATTCTAGTTACGATAATGAAACAATAGACTTGGTAAATTCATTACGCATTGTTGATAAATCTTAATAAATCCTGTGCCTAACTTACATATACCTTTTGTTGCTTTGAAGTAAGCGCTTAGTATATAGAAATGTATTTAGAAAAAGTGTAATAAAAATTCTATAAATATGTTTGATTTGTAACCTAGTATTTCTTTTTCTTTAAGAGGTTGTGGTATGGTCATGTTCTCAAAAAACCTTGTATTTGTTAACCTCTGTCCATTTCTATTAAATAGGAAATGTAAGCGGTTGCAATCGCGGTTGGTTTTATAGGTAACATAGACCGCGTGGCACGTGATTGGTCGCACGCATTCGCATCATCTTCTCAGCGAGTTTGGGCTCTAATAAGTCATTCAATAAGAAAATAAGTACTATGTAATCTTTTGTTAAAATATAATTTTCATATAAACCTTATGCAAGTTGTTGCGGTAACAAATAAACATCAGCATCATTAGTTCCAACTTGTTTGTTCTCTATAATTTGAAATATAAAAAAATGGGACAGTTTAGCCTTATTACTAAGAAGGAAGTGATCGAAAACTTAAAATATTTATTAGAAAGCATGCAAATTGCTTAGCTGTAACAAGTATAACGTGACAGCATGAAAAGTACAAAGCTAGACCGTTGTTTAGCGACAATCGTTGTGCCATTATGTTGTTCAAGATTTATAATTTAACTTTTGATTATAGCCTCAACCTATTGTAACGATCGCGAGTTAAAAATGAACGTCGTCAATTGACTTCAAGCACAAAGGTAAATAAAGTATTTAAAATTAAAAACAAATAGTTAAATATCACACGACTATATTACCATATTGAATTAGGCAGCGGTTAACATAATTTAAAAAACAACAACAAAATTTTGTTACACATATACTTGTTTAAACAAAAGAGAAAAGAGTTAATTTATCAAAAGTAATAAAAAGCAGTCAATAGAATGATCAAACCATATCGCGATATAAAATGCATTACAGCGCCATCTATCGACACTAAAATAAAAATAACATAAAAACAATTCTCTAAGTTATGTCTAATCGAAACTGCTACATATTTTTACCCTGACGTCATTCTATTCAATTTAATGTCCATTACATTTTAATGAATAAAATTGAATGACTAAACAGTTGTTAGTTTACTTACTGAATTGGAATAACAAAGCCTAATGCTGAAAGAAGAAATGAGCGTTAAAATTTCAATTACCAATCCAAACATTATTCCATTCGTTTTTAACGATATGTTTCAATATTCTATTTAAACAATTGTAATGAAGATTTATGCCACAATCTTTATAAATTCGTTCAGTTATACCAGTAGCGTTCATCAGATATTGTGTTACGATGAGAATTCTTATAGCACTGCTTTTATTTGTTTGCGGTGCATACTGCGAACGTAAGTGTAAATCAATTTCTTTATAACATTCCTTTAAATCCCTATGTTACTACAATTTCATTTTGAGCATAGATGGATTTGATATGTTTTATTATAAAAAATGGCGAAAAGCGGTTTAAAGCGCTGGAAAATAGATAAAGAATTAGGGCTCTGGAATCTCATTTATTAGACCTAACACAGGTTACGTCTATTATTTGTGTGTTTGTTTTATGTGGTTCTAGTTTTTCATCGCTCAAGATGGCTACGTATTCTATCACCATTTAATATTTTACATGTTTAGTTGTATACAGATAAAAATTATTTGTATGTACTTACATCTCAGAACCATACAGAAATTTCTTATATGGATAATGCAGTTATGATCAAGTAGCATTTTTATTATTTAATATATTTTCATAGGCGTTGAATTGACATGTGAACAAATTCGTGCTTTCGTGGACGGCCACAACAATCGTAGGCTGAAAGTTGCCAAAGGTCTTGTGCCTGGCCAACCGGCTGCTTCTAATATGGAATTTATGGTATGTGGTAATTTTAATACTTTTTGTATTTTGACCTATTTATTACTATGATTTGTTTGTTTATAATGATGTACTATGAAAATAGTAGTACTCAGCCGATATTTGTACTTGTTTGTGTCCGGTAAACTCATAAAAAAGGCACCGCTGTCAATTATTTCATAAATAGAAAGCTTATCTATAAACCAGTAATCTAGCTTGTATTTTTATTGTCTTTCTTTAATTGAGTGCTATTCTATAACGTAACATAATGTATGTGGAGAATTGTACAATCTTATTGCACAGGTGTGGGACGAGGAACTAGCTGATAAAGCGAGCAAATGGGCAGAACATGATCAATTTAAACATAACCCTGATAGAACCGTTGGTATGTCTCTTTAAACATAAAATGAATCATTTTTGTTTCTTTGGTTAAAAGTCGAACTACTAAATGTTTGTCTTCTCCATCATCGCATTAAAGGTCCATGTCGCTATGAATTAGTTGACTTCCGCAGCCTAGATTTGATTATTTGTTAGTCCATTTTTGTAATTTAAGAATACTATTTTTTTTAAGATTCCAACAGATGGAGTTTGGTCGGTGAAAATATTTATGTCTACAACTATTATTCGAATATGGGCGATGAACCAAAGATTGACATAGATAACGCTTTGAACAACTGGTTTCAAGAACACAAATTTTATAACTTTGTGCCGTTCTTTTTGCCCCCCGTTAACACATTCGGTCATTATACGCAGGTACTTCTAATAATAATATGAAAAAACTTACATAGTATAGTATGAAATTGAAAAAAAAAACTTTTGAAATAATACATATATTTTAGATGGTTTGGTCTAACACTAATCGTGTGGGATGCGGCATTTCACAAACGAAGAAACACAATCATATAAAAACGTTATTTGTTTGTGATTATGGCCCCACGTAAGTAATCTACATTTTATTTTCAGCTTTGTCAAAAACTTTTGATTCAAGTAAATCTTTCGAAATTCGATAAATTATTAATTTATATTTCAGGGGAAATTATTTTGAACAAAAACCTTACAAAACCAACGGGCCGACAACACAGCTCCTATGTAGCGACGGCAAATGCGACAAGCCTTATGGACCGAATTGCTGATGAAAATATAATATTACAAACAACAATTTTTATCGTTTCAAATTATTAATTTTAATATAAACAGAAGTTATATTTTAATGAAATCAAATGTATTCATATTATTGTAATACATAATATATGTATGTTAATAATAAATTTATTTAATTTGCAATACATTGTCTAGTTTCAATTCTTTTTATTTTTTTTTGCGTCCATAATTCCATTCATAGCTTAGAGTTCATATATTCACTCACTACACTATACACCTGATATTTAAGAGCATTTAAAACTACTGTAATTCAAACATACTGTAACTTGTTTTTAACGTAGAAGTTAACTATTAAATCTACAGCACAAAACTATATAAAAATAAATAAATAATGTAAACATGCATATTTCACAAATAATTTTACGAGTATTCGAAGGAATATTGGAACTGGGAATTAAAATATATCTTTAAAAGTTTTCCGTAAATGCCAATTACAATACCAAAGGAATACAGATCAAACGTTATCTTAACCGAGCTGTCACATCTATTTTTGACGTAAATTCGTATGTTTTTTAAATAAACTAATTTTAAATATATTATACATTTGCTATGTTTATGAATTGCAAGAGTTAATTAAAAAAAAATGAAAATGTAACAGCGCAAAAAATCTTTTTAGGTGACTGAATATCGTAAAAATAATTTAATGAAAAAATTAATGAGTGCAGGCAAGTCCCGGACTGTACTTTCGCAAAGCTAAATGAATTACTTAAAGCGATACCGGGAAGTGCTAGGAAGGAGCGAGAATAAAAATTGTTTCGGAACTAAAAGTGCAAAGAATATTTTTTACTGACACAACAAACAGAAAAATATTTATTCCTAACATTTTAATATTATTGTTTTTAATTAAAGGTAACAAATTGTAAAATCGACCATTTTTATTGAATTTGTATATAACTATTTCCCCCAAATTCATTTTTATATATAGTATAAAAGAGCTAGAAGAGATAAATTAAACATAGAAAAAATAAAAAGAAAATCATTTACGTAAAATTATTTTCATATATTCTGACAATATTGTCAGTTGTCAAGTTGATGTGAATGAGTTGTGAATGAGACTTAAAACGTGATGTTTAGCGGTGGATTTATTTTATTAATACTTTCCTACAATTAATTAAATTTGTTAATATATTTTGTTTTAATTATAATAATTCTATGCCAGGAAATGAGAAAGATAACAGACACTCTTCAAAACATCGTAATACAAATAGCGCCGGCTGCTCTTAATGTAAGAGCTTATGAACAAAATAATCTTTTATCGCCCTTAAACTTTAGTTTCCCATTGTGATAAATATAAAATTTAAACTCCGTACTTTTAATTAACATATCTCACGCCTGTATTCCCCGAAGGGGTAGGCAGAGGTGCAACTAGTGCACCCACATTTCGCCATATGTTTTTTCGTCCCATAATGTTATAGGGGGCGAGCCTATCGCCATATCGGGCACAATTTAATTATCTCACGACAACACGCGAGGTTTGGCAATTTGTATGTTATAAATATATTTTTTCCCTTAGTTAAAATATACCGATTTCAAATAATGTATACCGTTATGCATTTTAAATATTAGTACAGATTGTTTAGAATAGATTGAAATGTACTAATAACATTTTTAAGGGGTACTATGTATTTAATGTAACAAAATGCGAATAAAAATTAAAGCTTTAGATAATTTTATTAGTAAATACATAACGCCGAGGTCTCAGATTTGAATACCGGGTCGGAAAAAGTGATATTTAGGTTTTTTTTAAACTCAATATCAGTTTGCAATTTTTACCCGATATGGCGATGGGCTCGCCACCTATCACATCATGGGACGGAAAAACATATGTGGAAATGTGGGCGCAATAGTTGCACCTCTGCCTACCCCTTTTTTTGTTTAAAAATACAACGAATAATAAAGCTTTGAATAAGTATTAGTAAAATTGGCAAATTCTAACCGTATAATGCACCTTGATGACTTAGTAGCAGCGTACCATCGCTGCAGACAATTGCGCTTTACCCAGTTGTCGCACGTGACAATATCAAGGAACCGTCCGGGATTACACCGTCTGAATAGCAATGCTCAGCTTATAGGTTTTGAACAGATTTTCTAGGTAATGCATAAAATGAACATACATTGTAGTGATCAAAGCTAGACAAATAATTCTCGTTATGATAGTAAGTGAAGCGGTCAAAATAAGTAAAGACATTAGATCCAGTGTTGTGAAAAATATTGTTTCAAAAAAATTATATATTGCTATTTTTATTGAAACTGATTAGATGTTAACTTTGCACATAATGTTGTGTGTTTTTTTTAAGAAAATGATTTTGATTTGATTCCGCGTATGCTATATCGAATTATAGGAAACATGTGTTAAAAACAGGATGCTGGCTCAATTTGGATTTGTCTAAGAAACTGAACCTCGTACTTCACTTTCATCGATAAACCCAAATTGATGGATAGTCTAATCGAATAGTACTGTAGGGTGTATCAGTCTTCGTTAGCTTGTAAAGGCTTGGATTTCGATAGACATGATGACGGAGCTTAATATTGCTTTATAGAACAGTAAGAGGCAAACATGATTTAATTTTTTCGTAATTCTACGACACTCATTTGAAACAATTTTTAAGTAAACTAGTAGAGTAATCTTTCGTCTAAAAAGACGAGCCCGAGCCTCGTAGTGATTGGATAATTTTTAATTCAATTTACTTTACTGTAATCTTCCATATGTTTTTTTTATTGCAGTGTTCTTACGTATAGATCAATAATTTGTAAAAACTCATATGATCTTTAGAGAATCATAAATGATAAAAGTAGTATCTTGAAGCCGCAGATGCAACAAGTGACATCGAAGCGCGTTTTTATTTTGTTTTAGGTCTTGGTAAATTATTTTCTCTTTACTTATACGAAAGGAAAAATGTCATGTGCATCAAGCTAAATAGTAATAACTGAAATAATTAGAACGTAACAGTAATAAAATAAACTAGAAGTAATTTCTGTGAGCTTGAATATGTGGTCGAAACTGGAGGTAACTTTAATTGTCTGTATTCTTTTATTTTGTAAGATCTAGAAAGAAAAAAATAGATGTGAAAATGGACGAGGACTGTTTTTGTATTTAGTGATAAGTGAATTTTGAACAAAACTTAAGGTACCAAAAGATCTGTAAATATATATCTATTTATTGAAATAATTGAAAGTTTATTAAATAATTCTTTTGTAACACAATGTAAAGTGACCGAAATAAAACTTCGTACAAATTAAAAGTTCACATCAAATTACACAAGGAAAAGTCTGAAACAATCCGCTAGACTTAGCTTTGACGTGCAGGTATCCTGAAATAAGCCGGATGCGAGTGCAATTAAAGCGCAGTCTGGTGGACTTTCGTTATTGTTTCATATTCAGTTTTAATTTTTATTAAAGATATTTTTTATTACACATTTGTTAATTTAAGTTAATTGTTTATTTTATTAAACATAGTAACATAGTTGAAATTATTTACTATTTAAAGAAAGGCGCATAGTTTTTGTA
>JAABKM020000031.1:2916652-2928101 GCA_016277805.2 Papilio aristodemus | reverse complement strand
ATAATGATTGAAAAGTATCAGATCTTTGCGACCCCCTTTCAGTAGTCTCGCGACCCCCCTGGGGGTCGCGACCCACAATTTAAGAAGCCCTGTACTAGAGAGTTAAAAATTGAGAAAGGTATATTCGCACGTGACTGTTGACTAACCATCAGTCCTAGGTTTCATGTTATTCATATTTTTTTTCCTTTCCTTTGATAAGAGTCACGTGCCTACATCGTGTGTTCTTTTAATATCTGCGAATAAGACAGATAAGTGTATACAAAAATGAACAAAATGCGAAATAGCCTTGGACTTGTAAAACGCATAGCAATAAATCATTATTTTCTACAAGACTTTGTTCACTTCGAGATTCAAATCCGAGAAATGTTACTTGTCATAATTTTTTTTTCTAAAATAAAAATGATGTTTTACAAGATTATATTGCTTTATTATTTTGTATTAAAAATAATTGTGGTCTTCGCGTGGCATTCGGTTAACTGGGATTGAAAACCAACGTTTTTCTAAGCACTATACGACACATTTATTTGGGTCTTAAGCTGTACCAACACGCTAAGAGTGGTGCATACATATTCATGTTTATCTTAACTTCCAAATAAATTAAATATCTTTGTGTTTTGTAGTTTCTATTCTCGACTGATTAAAATATTATGACGCTTCATCGGCTTTAATAGCGATATTAATACTATAAAGTTAAATCAAAAAGGTGATAAGTGGTGTTTTTATGAGTAGTAGAATCGTAACCGAAATACATGGCCGAAGCAGCGGTAACCCAGTTTAGTTATCGCATTCCGCTGTCAACGAAACAGGAGCGCGCCGAGTGGGCCCGGCCGAGATCGCTTCGCTAAATTGATACTCTCTTGCGAAATAACCTCGCCCAACTTATTCAAACACAATCAAATTTAATGGAGACCGGCCACGGTTGCTTACTCGTGCTTGCTTTGTATTGCCACGGGGCGTGGGTATCGATTGGAACAAAGAGAGAAAAGCTTGAATATAAGCTTTCACGTCCTTTTTGGGTAGACAGAGTGCGATTAGTAATTAAATCTACTTTAATATTAAAGCTAAAATTTGAGCTTGTCGCCAAATTTCAAATGAATGTTTCAGTCATTAAGATAAAAAAGCCAGTGGTTACAAATGAAGTTGGGTGGTCACAGTGTTAAACTAATTGCCGTAAATAGGCGTATCGTTATAAGTTGGTTGAGATAAGAGCTCACTACCGTTAAATAAAAAGTTTGACCTCCAATTGCTATTGTTACTTATTGTTAATTAAAGTGACACGTTCAATTTTTGAAAGATAGTATTCTGGAGGCAATTCCATTAATCCACCGAAATTGTTTTAAACATTTATAACTATAGTCAAATCAAGGTAGAAATTGATTATTTATATTAATTTATGCGTTGATAGAGATTTTGATCCTGCATTTTTGATTTCAAATGGTTATATGAATATTACGCGTTTTTTAAATCAATTAAAATTGTGTTTTTTTGCTCAATTATTTTCTAATTATCATAATTTATATTACCATTACTAAAACAACGTGATTCAGAAAGTATTTTATTAATAACGCGTACATATTTTAGTACGACTTTTGTTAAATTCTTTATACAAAGTGACTAAGGTGCTTTAAGTTCGAGGGATTCGATATACATTATGTATAATGTCGCCGTATAAATCAAGTAGGGTGGACCGAGTCGAGGCGAAGGAGTACCCTGTGACTTTCGTGCAACCTCCGTGACGAGGGGACGTTGACCTTTCAGAAGCGCATCCCTGCGAAACCTTAACTTTGTTCCTCCATTACTATACTTTTGTATACCAACTATGTATGTAACTATAACCGAATGATTTTACATGTATTAATGTATTTGTATTGGTCATATATAATTATTTAATATTTGTATGTGATGAGAAATGTAGTAGTTCACATGTACATACAGGCATTTTTGACGTTGCTTGGTATGTGAACAATCGAGTTTGGTTCGTTTGTTTTTGTTGATGAGTTGATCTATCACGTGCTAGTGAGAAGATTATGTCAAATATTTTACAGGGAAGTGATATAATATCTAATGATATCTTGTTTTCTATTTAGGAAGATTGAGGTATGTTACCATACACATATAAAATTAATATTTAAGAAAATATTAAAAGTTGTTTTTAATTAACAAAATTATAACAATGTAAGGCAAGTCGTAAGGCTGAAACAATGTTGTAGAAGAATTGATGAGAGTATTACAAAGTAGTAAAATGGCACTTATTGTTTATTAAATAAACCGCTGTTTGTTTGTAATAATTATTACTTAAGTTCTTCGAATGTTACTGTGATACAACAAAGGATAAGAATTTAAATTTAGAATTCCATTAAAAAGGGAAGAAAAAATTGGAAGCTAAGAGGCGAGCGAGCTTTCCGGCTTCGGCATTTTGCTACCTGCCCACAGACAGGCGAGCGAGCGAGTCCTTGTTCAAATATAATACACCAATCTATATTGTATATTACAAAACATTTCGACGGTGTGTCCATGGAACAGAAACTCGTTTCCTCTTAGCACGACGACTATAATGCGTTTGTCGATTCGCAATATTTTGTAATGTACCCGAAACTTTCATCCATCTCTAACGTATACTGTTCACAATGTAGATAAAACAGAGTTTTACCCTTGATATACTAACATGATTAGTTTACATTTAATCGTGATATACTAGCATGATAAATATATACAAATGTAGGCAAACTTCTTTTACACAAAAGTTAACATTCAGAGAAAATCCATAAAATGAAGCGAACATAGCAAAAGCAACATTTGGGGTTCACTTTTTAGGGTAGCCGAAACCGACGAGGGTGCGAAGGGATACAGAGGAAACAACGCCGTCCCATTAGCGTAACGTATTCGAGAGCGCACTGGGAAACGGGCCCGATATCCGTTAGACAATATGAATTTGGAGCAACATTCCGAGGTGATCAGTTAATGGTGAGACGAGCTAATGGCTGTAAAAGTGACTCGATTTCTAAGTCGCTCCCTCTACTTGTCGCTCGGCGTTCAGCTTACACAACAAAGAAAGTTATATACGCATGCGGGGCACATTAACTTTCGCCGTTTGGAGCATTGCCGTCTAATTGATACTAATACATTATCAGGAACACTAGTCTACTTTACAGAGGTGAACGTATCGAGGTTAACACGGACAAACGAGGAGCGCAATATCTGTCGACATCTATTCACAATCAATTGCATACCTGTTTTATATATTTTTAACGAAATCAAATAACAACTTAAACGACGTAAAGTCCTTCGACGAACATAGCAAAATAAACTAGTTCCGCGTTGACTCCAACAACCAAAATAGCTCACCTAGCTAAGGCCATTATGTGTCTGTATAATCCAATTTTCGAAATGAATGGCACCACTTCGTGTACACAAATCACCACGCGTGTATCGTCGAAGCGGTAAGAGTTCACAGTGTACGGAATGGGATCACGTTTGACAGTTTCACTTCACCGCATGGTTGGTTGTTCGCGCGGGATATCGTAACAGACGTCCAGTTCGGTCGACGTGCGACGAGTGACTGATCGCAAGGCGGCGCGCGGCGCGGGGCACGCAAGGGCGGAGCGCCCGGCCGCTCGCGAGGCGCCCGCAGGACAGCTGCGCCGACCCTTTCTCTACACCATCTCCATTGTACCGGTGAAAGCTTAAGCCCGCTTGCATGCTGTTCATAATGCTCAGCTTAGTGCCAAACTACATTAGTACTCTTACTGTACTGTTTATAAACTTATGCCGGCAGCTTATCCTGAACCACTTAGGTAATCATTGAAAACTTTTGTACTGTAAAATATTACAGTTATAAACAGTAATTAATATTAATAGTTATTAAAACATTAGAATGTTGAAGGTCACCATTAAGAAATAGAAAAAAAATGTTTCTTGTACAATACTATATACAAAAAAGTCTAATTAACATATTAGTAAACCCAATGCTTAGACTGAATTTTAGGTTAGATATTGTATATATCAGTATGCCTACTGTTGGGTGGTTAGCCCAAAGAGGTTCTACAATTTCATGGGTATGAAAGGCGCTTCAGTCGTAATAATTTAGAGTTTCAGAGACGTACAAAGCACGTTAGAGGCATTAGAATGTTAAGTTTTCATTGATCGTGACGCAAGGCGATAATCTCGGTTGATAAACTTTTTGTAAACATGTAAAAACTATAAAAGCAACTAATTTAATTGGACTTAAGAATTCAACAAAACAAATTAGTTAATTTTATTAAATTTAAGATGAAATTTGCATTTAAAATTTTTTCATGAAATTAGAATAAAAAAGTCCTAGGTCTCATTTACTGATCCAGGTGTAATTGACTTGGAACTGATAATTGTAAAATTATCGCCCCGTTACCACACTATCTTATACGACCCCATACGTATAAGGTAGTATTGAATTTTTGGTAAAGATCCGCCAATAGACATGCCACCGCAAATACGCTCACGTGCACTTTCCACGATTAACTTTCTCGTTTACTATCGAATTGACCTTTCCTTTCTATAACATTTACATGCGGCTAATTGACACTTGACAATTTAGATTCAATATGACGTAATATGAATTGTACAAACAGCCAATGTGAAACATTTGAAAATAATGGTGTATGAATTGGAATATTTTGCCCCAGATACAAAACTTGATACGAAAAAAACTTTTGAGACGAAACTTGAAACCAATTGAACTATTTACTAAAACCAGATCAAGTCTGAATTTAATCGCTTCTAAAGTTATTTCGTCAAATTGTGAACTAATGATTGGCTTGTATTATTACGTTAAAGTTTAAGATTAAGAATGTATTATTACTGTATTATATAATTATGTGTTAAAATAAACATTTTGATAGAATTAATTTGAATTGATTGTCATTAAGTCATGTTGTTGTTTATTTAGTTATTTTTTTATTAAAAGTATTTTTGCGGTAAATAAATATTTTTTCTTTTCTTTTTTCTAATTTTTATACTTTTTTTTTTACTCTATAAGTAACTTTTTACTTGCCATTTTAAAGAGAAAAAGAAAATAATACTGACAGTAGTCCTATTAAAAGTCCTCTAAATTTTGTACACTAAGTATTATTATCATTCGCTGTCGAGTGTCGCGATCTTCACCAGCTGAGAAAGCTCCTATCATACGGTGAAAACCCTACGGGCAACGTCATAGCTGTCACGCATATTTTAAAGTACCTGCAGCTTTCAAAAACCGCCAGTCAGACGAAACTACACGATTGTGAAAGTATCATGCACGATCAGAAACGTTGAGACGTTTAAAGGATACGACGGCGAGCGGAGCGCTCGGATTAACAATAATCGACTAAACAAAAAGAATCGATAATGTCTCGTGGGCCGTAAGAGCGTAACGCTGCAGTGAAAGTGCAACGCGGCGCCATCTCCATTGTGATCGCACAGCATTCGGAGCATTTTCAGTAGCGCGGAGAGAGCATGAAGCGGCCAAGAAAGCGCCAAAAAGCGGGAGAAGGCGAGGTAAAAATTTGAAAGCCGCCACACAATGGCGCGTTGTCGAAATTGGAAAGTCGAGTGGTGCGCGTCGATTGCATAAGCGCTCTTACGGCGCCGTGACGCTGACGAAAGGCTCGAGTGACGTCACCGGCACGAAAGTGCATCGGCCGCCCCCCCGGACTGCACGCGCACGTGCACCGCCGCGCTTCCTGTATGGGACTTTCTATTGGGAAACTGCGGCAGCGGCCCTCTCTCCCGGCTGTTGGGAAACTTGACTCTCACGTGGCGACCGACTCCGAGCGAGATGCATCTGATTGAGCAACGACGCAGTCCACTTTGCCGCTCGATTACACAATCGAGAAACACGCCGTTTGTACAATTGTAATAACTTGCGCTTTAGGTGTCACTATATTTTAATAAGTCGTGTAACGACTTATTAAAATATTTGTTTCGGAAAAGTGTACAACAAATACACAATAATATACTTACACTTTTGTGGCGCGACTTGCGCGAAACCTGTAAAAGAAATGGAAAGCAATTTTAAATAATAAAAGGTCAAAACCCTTTTAGAATGTAGAAAAATTAAAAATATATTTAGACTCATTATTCAATCATTGCAAACTTATATAAGTCGAAATTACAGCTAGAAACTACAAATTAAATGCTCAAAGGAAAAAAAAAATTGAAAGAAAGACGAAAAAACAAAATTGGGAAAGGACATTCTGATAGATAGGTCTGAATTAATTTCGATTATATTTATGACAATTTTCTTAAAGCGCTAGTTATTGTAATAACTGCCTTATAACAATGGTGTTACTATATAAATGTCACGCTGATTGACCAATAAGTAAGAGTTTAAAAAATTGAGGTCTCCACTATGCGGGACGCTCCTCGAAGGAGTTCATGGTTGAATGGAACATGTACAGTATTAAACTGACGCCAAACATCTTAATATGAATCTTCGCCCGCGACTATAAGGTTTATTATTCAATGTCGAGTTAAAGTAGTTCCTAATTGTCAGATTGAGAACGACCGTCGGCCGCTTAATAAATTTCATCTCTAACTTTATATGAAATAAGGTCGCTAATCGATTGCAACACGACGACATTCAAGAAGTAGGTTGACATAACTCACACCTAGATACACTTGTATATTACAAAGATTCATTAACTATTCGGCTCAAGATTTTGTGCAATCAATAATTAACCTTACAAAATGTAAGAAGAAACTGCGCTCTTCATGAAACGTTAACAATCTTGTAAAAACAAATGATTAGGCAGTAAATGTCACTTCGAGTGTTCTATTTTTAAAAGGGAATGTCATTTATAAATAAATTTTAGGACGGCTAAGCAGAGATTATTAAACTTATCCCGTCAGCAAATGAGAAACTGAAAAAATTCAATTCACGAAAAATAGATTGAATTTTGGGGTCAAATTTAAGTGAATTATATATATGGTAATAAAATTACAAAATCGTGCATATAACTTGCCGTCTAAATTTATATTGAACGCAATAGGTATTTTTACCAGTAATTTTTTTACGATAGTTTAAATATTTGATGATTTAAATTCTGAGCGTTTATATCCTAGATAAAAGATTTTATATTATCTTTCGATATAAGTATACCTTAATGATACTACCTTTCAGATTTTCATTTATACTAATGAGATAAATTTCTGCGGGTTGCAGTGGGTCCGTGAAAGTTGCAAGGTAAAATAAAACGAGGCTCAAAAACAACGTTCGAACGCTAGTTTCCTAGGTAATAAATAGAGTCAGAAAAGCGAGTGGTTCGTGCACTTTCTAGCGGAGCGGTGGGCACAAGTTACGATATCTCGGGTGATATAATAACAGTTAGCGCGGTGCCAGCGCAGGTCTGCGCCTACGCGGCGTTCTGACGAGCCGCTGCATTACAAATAGCGTGAAACTATATTTGAATACATTAACATATATGTTTATATTGCTTACATATGTAATTTTTCGATTTATAATAAAGTATGTTATTTCTCTCTGTCTTTTCTCTGCCTGCACTACGTTAACATATATTGTAATAAAAGGAATACATATTTTTTAGGTCTGCAATAAATATTACGTAAGTTTTAAATCAATCATTATAATATTTAATTACCACTATACATTTGCTGACGTTAAAAATGTGGTAGGAGTAGGCCCAATAGAAATCAATTAACTTTGCATTTCCTGTCCTTACTTTTATATTTTTCTACATTTATCATTGCGTAAGATGAATGAGATCATAATGCTTAAATTAATATATATTCCTTGAAAATGGCTGTAGCTATAAGTTATTGCTTATCACTATTATAACTTATCCTCAATAACTACAGTAATTACGTTAAATTAACAATACCTTCACCTTTATTGTTTTAAATGATTGCTATTATCATTTGTGCCATTCAAACACTTTTCGCAATAAGAATGACTATTAGATATATATTTAAATTAGAGAATACTATCTAAAAGTATGTTACAATATAAATCATAGTTTGTATGTAATTTTATACCACCATAATTTCTATTGAAGTTTATTTGTATTCTACTTAAAGTTGCATCAAAATATAGGATATGCTAAATCGTCTCGTATGAATGATACAGATTTCCTAGTAATCGAACCTTCTGCTACCGTGTCGACGAGCACGCGCTCTCATGCGTACTCTGTTAGGGCAAAATCGGTGTAGCTGTTAATGTCAACAAGCAAACATTCACTAACTCTGTTAAAAAAACCGTGAGATTGTATCACCTCCATACAGGGAACAGCTGCTGTTTGTGAAGGTTTTCCCTGAATGAAGTACTTTCGTGAATCAAATAAAATTTAATAAAGGAGCAACGTTTGACGTTCAGGTATTTTAAAAAAAATTATGTATTTTTTAAACAAATTATTAAAGTACCGTGTCGAGTTTGGATCAAAGAATTTATGTAGCTGGTTATAGTGTGGATAGATATTCCGCTTCGTTCTCTAATAAAGTACCCGATGTTAAATCGCAAGAGATCTCGCCGAGAAATACGTTCACCGTCCTAGATGCGCGGGTACTTTCGTTTTGAAATCGGCTCGCACAATTGGCCGTATCGAGACAGAGGCGGCCGAGGCAGCGAGCGGCCGAATGGTGGCGGAACGCATTCCAGCGTTTCTAATGTAACCATTTTTTAAACGATAATTATGTGAAATTGAACGTTCCAAAAACAAAAGTTCACTTAATCTATCACGTGAAAATCAAAATGGAAATTGATCGTAGTGGGTTTACTTGTATAGCTAATGAAGAACTAAATATAATAAAGCATAAAAATTTGAAACGTATCTATTTTGATGATCCATCTTTAATAGAAGATGTAAACATTAACTTCTTACTTAAATGAAAAACGTACATACATTTTGCGAAAATTATAATATCACATCTATTTATAAGTCTAGGAAGGTGACAGCATAAGAGTCATTGCTTCCTTAACTGGTTAAATTGGAGGTAGGGAATTTTAACACAACATTCGTATTTTGTGCATAAATTTACTAAATAATTAATTATCACTGTTATTTTAATTAGATATGCACAACTCTATTTGTTTCTTTTCCACGGCGATTTCAATTCCAACGAAGTAAAACTTGACAATTAATATAAGTCGTTGAAAATGTCAGTTTCAGTTGAAACTACTTTCGTTTACATAATAACTTTCAATGTGATTATCTAATCTAGACCTGCTATTTATTACAAGGCTTGCTATACAATACTTAAACAATATCGACGGAATATACTTTGTTTTGGGGCAATAGGCATTGTTGCTGCTTGCAACCGGAAGTCTAGCTAACATTCGGATTTTAAAATTAAAAGACTCCCAGACAATCAAAGATAGTCATAAGCAAAAATATTCAGAAGACCTGACCCCAGATAACAGGGTTCAGGGATGAGCTAAGAAATATGACGATATAATTTGTTATACACGATATTTACGACCGATAAGTTTTTAAATATACATTTTCTTTTCTTTTATACTTGATTTCCGATTGGGTAAAATAGTCCTGTAAAAGTTTTTAAATAGTCATTTAACTTATAAAATTGTTAAATGGGGTAGGCATAAACTAATCTGAGTATAATTTTCCGCATATTTAAGAAGTTTAAGAATAAAATAAAATACAAATGACAAAAAAAATATATAGACATTTTTGTGACTCGCTAACTTCTTTCTTGTTTTAATAATAAATAATTAATATCTACATTGTTGTACGAATTTATAACAAAATTTGTTTATCTGAAGACCAGGTTTAAATGTAGACTATTTGCATAGTTCATAATATGTTTATTATGTTATGGATACATACTTTAAATTACTTAAAAAATTCTAATTAATCAACTTACAATGAAATTGCTTCTAGGAGCTTACGGCACTAAATATAACGACGTAAAATTCTATGTCACTTATGCAGGCAGCGTGCGCCAGATTTCATAAGCGATCTCTCCACACCCTGATCTAGGTTAGGTGGACGGCATCGGCAGCGGCGTATCGAGCGCGTCCGATGTTAACCTACATACACACATACAACCGCTGGGGTCGAGGGGACCTGTAGCCGTAAAATTCGTGACCCAATCCGGGCGGTGGGGGCATTTCCGACCCCGCGCCGTCCTGCCGCGACCCGCGCTTCTAAACTCACTTATATAAGTTCGCAATGGTCCAACAAGTTTACTGTCATTAGCTTTTGTTTGTCGAATAATCGCGATAACAAGACATTTATACGTTAAGTTTTAATCTGCACTAACTAAAAACCACAAAGAAAAACAAATACAAAAACTGTAAAAGAAAATATTCTATTATCTGGAAAGTTTATCTTAGGGATAAAGCTTATAAATAAATATGCTAAAAAGTATTTTTTTCAGCTAGTTTCAAATTGAACTTATGATACCAGAGTAATTGAAAAATATCCCAACCGTTAGGCTACAAGGACAACTTTCTAAATTTGTATAGTCAAACAAAAAGGTCGACACAATAAATAAAACAATTGTAATGATTTGTATCTGCAACACACACACGTTAAAGGGCTGTAGTTACATTCGTTTCATTGTATTATACGCTTAGGTAGTGTGCGTCAGAAGATTTGAAGACGGATCATTGGTTCGAA
The DNA here is from genome assembly GCA_016277805.2 of Papilio aristodemus. Lineage (NCBI taxonomy): Eukaryota > Metazoa > Arthropoda > Insecta > Lepidoptera > Papilionidae > Papilio > Papilio aristodemus. Next base: position 2,917,494 of record JAABKM020000031.1, on the reverse strand, counting down.
AAATTATTGTAATATGATATCCTCAATTACAACAATAACGGTTAAAACGATATATTAGATCAACATAGAAGATACTGAGCGTAGTTAAATGTTTGCAGCAATGCAGTTTGCATAATTTAAAAATCATAAACAGCTCTAATGTTTTTCATCATCGACGTAATTGAAAATTAGGACTCCGAAAACGATATGAAATTACTGCAACAAGCTGCAATCGCATTGACAAACGATAAATCATAAGTTTGACGCCATACGACCAGTCCGACGCCAACGTCCAAATAACCGTAGCAGTGGCCTGCGTAAGTTTTGCATTAATCAAAGACTTATTTATTACTCGATTTAAGATAGTGAATCTAATAAATATACACATATTTTTAAATCGGTATGAATAAAGAGGTCGCATTGTCACCGCAAATGGACTTTATGATTCAATAGTTTTTTCGAACTATTAGTTACAGGTTTTTACATGCGTCCATTGTATCTTCAAGTTTTGTAGGGACCGATGTTATGGTTCTGTGGATCTATTATGATTAGATGTTAACTTTGTCAGTGAGGAGGTTGTTGCTTTTTGTAAACAAAAGTTTATTGCCTTAATTTAAGTGCTACACAGCGAAAGGACAGAGATCATAAGTCTGTACATTGTCACTTTTTCTAAGAACGTATACACCTTATATTCCGAGAATTGCGCACGTCCTTAGTCGAGGTGGCCACATCAGTACCGATCTATCAAGTCAAAAACTTTCATTTAACATGGAGAATATCTCCAATTATATTCGGATATAATTCTATAACGTTATAATTTATTTTATTAACTATTACTTCACCTCATTTATTTGTTATATATA
>JAABKM020000031.1:2057742-2096056 GCA_016277805.2 Papilio aristodemus | reverse complement strand
AATATTTTATAAAATACCTACTATAGGTGGTACCTATAAAAAGATCTTTGTCTCGGATATCGGCTTGCGAGAACATTATTTTTTTCCTTTATATCTGATTACATACCTTGATATGTCGCAGGTACGGTCACCACAAAGATTGAAATTGTGTCGGTAAGAAAAACATGATCGAGAAATAATCCTTTGTCTCCGGTTAAAAAATATTCGAGTTGTAAAACAAGTAAAGAAAAATGTAACAGGTTTTACAGTGCGGATAACAGATATGAAGGTAACATTTACTGTTGTGATTATCTTAACACAAATAATGTTTAGGGACTATCTAAAATGTATATGGCCACTGCGACCTCACTACAATGACACTATTTATAGATAAATCTTTTCTAAGTATATTTAAAAATAATGAAATGAGACAAAAACATAACTCACTTGTATCTCGGTTCCAAGCCGCGTACGTAAACAAAATCTCTATTCAAATAATGTAAAAGTTGTATTAACTTTGATTTGTTTAACAAAACGCTGATATTTACGATTGGAATTGAACTGATAATGATGAAGTAACAAAGTGATTCTGTCGCGAACGCATAGTCCTTTATCGTAATACCGTGCTTCATAAAAATTATTTCAAATGTCAGAGCCATTATTGTTAGAGAGTTATATACAAACGGCCATATAAATCTGAAAGAGCATAACAATTAATCAATAAGATAAAATAAGTTATCTCTATTTTTATTTCCATCTCCGAATTAAACGCGTATTGGTTTTATAACCTTTTTTTTATTTAAGACTAACTTCGTCAAATATGTGACAGGTATTATTTCAAATAAAAAAGTTGAAAAAAATCAGTTAAAACTTTTAAAAACTCACGCATGAGTTAGAGGCTCAGCCAACGGCTTTATAAAACACATCAAAAATAGGTTACACTATTACCGCCTTTACCTTAAGGAAATAGAGGTCGGCATTTCTTTTGGAATTTTTTTTATAAGTGGGGACAATCATTATCTAAGGCATTTGATCGTAATTTAAAAAAAAACTAATCTAGACTACATTCTTTTAACATCGATTCAAATTTGAAGAAATATTTACTATGACTATTGCAAATTGTTTTATGGAACTTACACTGCTATGAAATTTAATGTATTTATAATAAATTCAATGTACCTCAGTTTTGAATTTGTATTGTTAAAGAAAATGCCGTTAATAGCAAGAAAGAACTTTAGCTGAGGATGAAATTTATGAACGTCTATATACGGATCTTCGAAATCAAAGTGTCGTCTGGTGAACAAATTCTTTAAAGTTTGTAACGGCCACATTTTAAAGACGTCCTAATTTAAGGATATACGTCAGAAAAGTGTGGTTATGATCGTAACTCGATATATAAAATCTTTTTTTAATTATAAATAATAACTATTTCGTCTTTACATCACCTATAGTCACCTAATCTCTGTTCTTGACAGTCCGTAAATCGAAAACAGTTAGAGACAAGCCAAACGCAGAATTCATGAGATGTTATGAATCTTTAATAATTTTCGAATCTTTTTTATATTTAATTTAATATTTTATAACCACCTCGGCTATATTAATTGCGATATTAGTAGTGAGTGAATCCGGCGACTAAAACTAGTCAAAATATATTTATTTCATTGAGTAATCATCGTACAACTCAGGATAATTGCCCGCAATCACTTAAAATACAGTTTTTATGATAATTTGTGTAATACCATTGCAGGATTATTACTGACCATCAATTACCCTGTTACCTTACCATAGAAAGGATTTAAAAATATATTCCAATTACATATTTATTAATTTAATTATGATTTCATCCCTCTGTAAAAAAAATCCCATTTAATAGATGTCACATATCTATGACGTCATCCTAGTGCCATCATTTATTTGATCGTGATTGTTTTCATCGTTGTTAAATGGTCAAGTGATAGATAATTTTTAAACATAAAAACATTTATTACATATCTCACGCCTGTATTCCCCGAAGGGGAAGGCAGAGGTGCAACTAGTGCACCCACATTTCGCCATATGTTTTTCCGCCCCATAATGTATAGGTGGCGAGCCTATCGCCATCTCGGGCACAAATTCAAATTCAAATTTATTATTTTTTGATTATTTGGTACAGTCTATTGGCTGTACCAAATAATCACATAAAATTACGCGGTGTAAAACTCTGTTTTAAATAAGAACACATCTTAAGAACCGCGGTAAAACTGAAATAAGCGACTGGATCCAGACTACGTTTATTTATTAACAATTTATAGTCTCTTACTTTTCACCATTTTACAAAATAAAACAAAATCCACGTCTGTATTCCTTGAAGGGGTAAGCAGAGGTGCAACTAGTGCATCCAAATTTCCGCGATGTTTCTCCGTCCCATGATATGAAAGATGGCCTATAACCTTATCGGGCACTAATTCCAAACTCTGGACTGATATTGATTAATAGAAACCCAACTTTAGACTTCGAACCCGAGATCCCAGCGTTACAAATATAAGATATAAATATAATAATTATTTGTAATTATTAACTAATAACGATATATTTATTTAGTGATTATTTTTTATCATGCGTCAGTGACGATGCACCATGTTATTGTTTCAAGCTATGGGTGATAGCAGTGGGTCGCAGTTGGAACAAACTATATCTCGCCGCGTAATCGTTTTATTTTAGTCAGTTATAAGCATTTCTCAGTGCTGGACCTAGAAGATGATCGGGGCTGTTGTTTTGGTTATACTATTAGGGGTTACAGCTGTCAAACTTTATAAGAATGCTTACAAAAGACCAACCAACTTTCCACCGGGTAAGAAATAATTATTCATTTTTCTTTATTTGTTTAATTCATTTGTTTGTAAATGATTCTTAAGAAATAATAACCATGAAATAATTTCTTTCATTTTTTAAATGGATAAAGTTTTTAAATATTTTTTAAACTACGATTTTATAGATATTATGTGTAATCTTATATTTTTGTATGCAGACACTATAAAAAAGACACATCTTAACATTTTTAATGCATAAAGAACATTCATTATTCATTTTAAAGTGCCAGTAAGTCTAATAGTTAAGAAAATTATGTAATATGCATAACATTTTTACATAACGCTAACTATTCCAACTAAAACTTAATTACTTCCTTCGAAATATTACTAAATTACGATAATCCACTAATATTAAAAGAAAACACGTCTCAAACGTCCCTTAATATATATACATCGTAAACAATAGAAGCGTAGATGTCAATGAACTTTTAAGTTCTTAATAATTTTTTTTAGCGCTTACATATTTTGTTTTTGCCCTTATGTCTCTCACTGCACTTTAAACGTTTACGACCTAAGCTCACTGCCCATGTGTGGGTTGCGTTGAGGATCGAGTTCCTTGGCCGCGCAGTTAAATATCGCATAATAATATACTTATTTTATACTGCAAGTTATGCTAAAACTACATAAATCACAATTTTTTTTACTGAGATATATATATATAAAAAAAGAAAAAAAATGATTGCATAACGTGACTTGGCAATAAGCCCGGAAATTGAATTAAAGAAAAAAATTTACTCCCTTAATATATCGAAACGCAAAAAGACTAACTCATTGGTTTACAACAAAAACTTGAAATTAGGCTGTAGTACTGACTCACTGCCATTACTACCTATAAATTTTGCAGGCGTGTTTGATTACACACCAAAACACATAAAAACACAAACAAATACACACCAACACACACATTGACACTTAAACATATACAATAGAAAAAAATATATAAATAAATCAATACTTTATCTATTGTAGTTTATTGACCTTTTATTTTATTTTCCTTTATATTACTTTATCGATACTACTGTTTTATAATTCTTAAAAATTTCTGCAAAAACAAAAATAGCAGTAGGTACTGACAAGACCCCCTTCTCGGCGGTACAATTAAAAAAAAACACTTAAAATAAGTCTAAAAAAATATATCCTTTCGATGCTCCGCTTGTTTACAAATAATTTGAGGTACCTACTCAAAAGCTTAATATCAAAAAACGTTTGGTAACTTACTTATCAGTGAGATTTGGGGGTCAAGAAGTTTTTGTAAATATTATTTATTGCAACATGTGAACATACAGTGATATAACATTCGACTATATAACATACAACAGAATATAACATTCGACCTACAAATATCTGCTACACATGTAAACCGATTCAAGTTGACATTTTCATATTCTAATCGGAAATGTTGTAAATTTTATGTAAACTGAGATAAAATTAAAATATTATGGATAGCTAAGTTTATAAGGTTATGTAAGAAAATGGATAGGTTGGTTTTCGAAAATATTTAGCAATTTACGAAGTTTAGCGTAAACAGTTTGATGCCCTTTTCTTAAGCTATCATTTCGAAAAGCGTTTACGTATTAAATATAATAGAACTTAAAAGTAAGGCATGTACTTGTTATAGATTTACAATATTTTATGTAATCATAACCATGTTGTCTTCTATTGTACGCACCAATTCGGGACAGCTTGTACGTCAGGGTCGTATATTTCTGTAAAGAGTATTTAACTTTACTAGGTGATGACTGAATTTTAGACATATTTAAATAATCTGTAGCTATTGTAGTGGAAGAATGATCGTAAATGACTTTCGGTAGAGTATGTTAACATTTGCAGTAATCAAAATTATACTTTATAATAACAAGGAATAAGGCTTGTTATGAATTACTTGATGGTATCATAGCAAAGAATTTAGTGATCTAATGCTTTCTATATCTTTATTCATACAACTGTTTAAGGTCCACCCAGTCTTCCGGTGTATGGCGCATACTGGTTGGTCTTAGCGAAAGCCTATAACAACTTAGCAGCCGCGTGCATTAAGTTTTCAAAGGAATATAAATCTAAAGTGATAGGGATGATTCTGGGGAAAGTACCCGTCGTCATTGTGAACGATCCTAAGTTAGTCAAAGAAGTACTCAATCGTGAGGAGTTCGATGGACGAATGGATATCATACTTGGCAGACTGCGGTCTTATTGGAAAAAGCTTGGTAAGTAATTTTACTACGGTTTATTCTAGACTAGAAATATCTTGATAAAAAAGAGAAAGCTGTCACATTAAGTTTGATATAGGCATATCAACTGCTTTTTTTTGGTTAAAAAAAATATTTGGTCCTTCTGTGCATCTTTGATAAAATCGATCTTTATTTTTTATATTGCCTCATTTTTAGCAATAAATTGTTTATACCGTGTGAAATTGAATTTTAGGTAAATAATTTGTTATTATTAAAATGAATTTATAGGTTAATGTGACCTTTTTAAAACCAGGAAATTGTAAAGACTTTTTGTCTTTATCAATGTAAGGTGTATTAATGCTCGAGTTGTTTATATTAGGCATATTCTTCACGGATGGTTACTTCTGGCACGTGCAGAGAAGGTTTACATTGCGGTACATGCGTGACTATGGCTTCGGCAGACGCGACGAGTCCTTGGAGTCCACGATTCAAAACGAGATCAAGGAAATGATTGATATGGTAATAAGCGGACCAAAGTATCCGGCTGAACATGTAAGTGGAAACATTTTCTACCAGTGTATCTTTTACACTTATTAGTTCTGAAAGTAAATAAGCAATTCGATGCTATGCGCATGCTACTAAAATCATAATGGATTAATTACTGATAAGTTGCTTTTATTATAAGTGTAAAATACCGAGGGACTTTCCCGATTTCGTAGTAAGACATAATTGGAACACAATATCACATTTTCCTAAAGTTAAACATACAAGTGTCTATTATATGTTTAAAGATTATGAGAGAAATATTAATTTAGATGTGATTAAATAAATGCTTATAAATGTTCAAGATCATGTAAACATTATAATTCCGAGGATTATTTCTAGATAGAGTGTATTATTTACAAATGGGCCCAAAAATAAAAACCTGTGGCACACCCATCCTAACAACGGTTTTCAGTGACTATTATTATGGATACTATGTAAGGAGCAGTGCTATGGGTTACGGCAGTTTTGGATCTTTTATTTCCATTTTAACTGAAGGTCGTAAGTAAGAAATTACTTTGATAATGAGTTACTACCATTTTCTGTTGTCTCTCAAGGTAATAAACCTAATCCTCCACTAGATTTTTTCAACGTCTTGGTGAGCACCGTTTATTAAAAGGTTGGCGAATCTATTTTGAGAAGGTCTAATTTTTAGAAAAACAAAAGTCCATTATCAGTACCATTGATTCTTATTTCTTTGTTTATCAGGACTTAGTGAAAGGCGACTTGATATATCTGCCTCATTTCCTCGCTGTTCCATTTATGAATGGCTTGATACACGTGTTCACACGCGCCTGTATCCCGAGGCAGGACTACCATTTACTATGGACGACGGCCCGCGGTGCCCTCAAGTTCCAGAGGAGTTCCAATGACTTGGGCGCCGCCCTCAGTTACACTCCGTGGCTAAAGGACGTCATGCCCGAATACAGCGGGTATAAAGGTCTCAAAGAAGGAAATCAATCTATTCTGGATTTATTTACGGTACATTTATACTATTTTTAATAAATAATAACAAGTTTTAGCGTTTATTGTCTTAATCTACACATTAAAAAAATTGGTACAACATTAGGTACTATTTAATGATAAGTGCTTGAACATCTGAGAAATATGTTAACTTTAAAGAAACGAAGAGTTCAACAGGCTATAGTGGACTGTGTCTCAATGTTGTTGAACCTAACATTTGATAGTTTTTAATTTTTTTTGAAACAGATCAAAAAGAAATCTGTATATGAGCTCATGCCATGTTTCCTTATACTGTAATCTTTGTTTATACAGAAAATAATCAATGAAGCCTTGCAGACGCATGACGACTCATACAATCGCCACTTCTTAGACGTTTACATCAACAAAATGAAGGAGGAAAAGGCTCAACAGAAAAGAACGACATATTCTGGTAAATATAAAGATTTACTTGACCTTAGAAAAGTGACATTTTAACGTCACGTCCCAGATAGGCCAAAGCGTCATCATTGTTCGTTGTTTCCAGTTGATCAACTGACGCTAGTCTGCACTGACTACATGTTCCCGACAGCAACAGCCCTGGAGGCAGTCCTAGTCTTGCTCATTGAACGTCTTTTGATGCATCCTGAAGTACAAGACAAGATCCACGAGGAGATAGACAGAGTGGTCGGACGCGACAGACTGCCCACGATAGATGATAGAAACCAGTAAGAAATCTTTTTTTTTATAAAAGATAGCAAAGGAGCTAACGGCGCAGCTAATGTTCAGTGATTATTACCAAAAGGTATCTGAAACAAACAAATACGTTACCTATTTTTAAAGCGGGGAAAGGAGATTAACAGAAAAGATACAGTTTCTTTTCTTATCCAGCCCCTTCTCGATCATATCCTCCTTACCTTCTCTTCCTTTCCTTTTTACAAACGGGTGGGAAGAAAAAGAGGACAAGAGAATTTCAAATACAGAATATGCTTTTAGCAGTGCGAAGGAGAAGCGGGTCGCAAATAATGTTGTTTATACAAGTTACAAAGATATGTTTATGTTAGTTGTAATGATAACATTGTCATGCGCCTTCCGCGAAGTAAACATGTCCTAGATACTTCTGATACGAAAATAATATTGTTCCAACTAGTCTAGGGTACAAATTCCCTTATGATAAAATGTTATTTATTGTCGTCCGCACGATATATATTAAATTATTTTATGTTTTGAACTTCGTCATATATGACCGCGTGCACGTCTTGCAGTTTATGCACTCCAAATTTAGGCTATTGGCGGTGCAAATAAAAACTATTTTTTTTAGTAATTAAATAACGGGGCGAATGTATAATAATAAAAATAATAATTTGATTTTCTTTTGAGATAAATCTGTTAATATCCATGGCGCTCATTTTGTGAGGATCGCAAACAGAAAATTACAACTAGTGACGTAATCCTTTATCGTAGCTGTATGTTGTTATTGAAGAAGCTTTATCTCTAAACTATTTATATTTAAATGTATCATAATATGTTTTCTAAAATACAAATTGACATCGGAGAGATTAACATACGACAAGGGTTAGAATGTCATCTGATGAAAAATATAAACTTTTATCAAACCCGCTTATGTCCCCAAAAAGACGGTTAATTGAAAAACTAAACGCCCCAACTTGTGGTAATAAATTCAAATATCTAACTTTATATTCAGTAATCTTATAAAATCTGAAAATTAAAATACTATTATTTTTATGTTTGTAGGAAAAATCAATTAAAAAAAAAACTTCAAATATTCCTAATAAAAATGTGTTGAATTTCGTTAAATTTCCAATTTAAAAAAAATTATTCATTTATTTTTCGAAATTAAACTAAAAAATTCAACTACTTTTTAGAGCGACATCTGTTCGTGGCATTTGATATTTCTACATTACAGTCGATGGGTGATAACTTATAGGTACTTTGATATCTCTATGAGATGTCGCTCTATGATATGACAACGAAGAGGAAATACAAAAAAAACATGTGTATCCATGTTACATGTTCATCGGTTATTGGCATTTCTTACTAATTCTTGTATTTGAGTTACAATTAATTAATTTTTGTAATAATTTTTAATACACTGAGACAAAATGATCTTGAAGGCATATTACTTATTCGACTGGAGCTTATTAAATAACTTCTCTCTATCTCCGAGTATTACATAACCTTGTAAGATTCACTGTGGTGTTCTCTGATGACTTATTTCATAATTAATGCCAGTATTTACCTTCTGAAATGTAAATGAATGTTAAATAATTTACAGCATGCCGTACACAGAAGCCTGCTTGAGGGAGATAATGAGGATCGAGACGCTGGTGCCGCTGGGCGTGCCGCACCGCGCCATGGCCGACACCAAGCTCGACGGATATGACGTGCCCGAGGTATTCACTACCATGATAGTTAAAATACTAAGATCATTGCACATAGTGGCTGAGTCCTCTTTTGTAAACGATTTCTCCATATAATAAAGGAGGGAATCAATAAGAAAAGGAATTACCTTTTTGTGTTGTTTCCTTTCTCTATCCTTCAAAGGTAGTCAACATATCTGCATCTCTTTTAGTTGTTGCAGATGTTTATATGCAGCAGTCATCGTCCGGTGTACCGCTTGCTCGTTTGCCACCTTGTGGCAAAAAAAATAAATGACCTACATATTTAGTCTAAATATGTAGTATTTAGAAATAAACACTGTTGCGTATATTCCAGAGGTTAAGGAAAATATTACCTATTTCAATTTGTCATAAAATAAGAAGACAAAGTAATATAATAAACCGAATGCGTCTTTTTCAGGGTTCAATGATAAACGTTAATTTTGTGACTTTACACATGAGCAAGGAGATATGGGGCGATCCTGAAAACTTCCGGCCCGAGAGGTTCATTGTCGACGGTCGCCTACAGTTGAGCGAGGATAAATCTTTACCATTCGGAGCAGGTAAGACTGAATCTATTTTTTTTTGCAAGACTTTATTCGACTAAAAAGAGCTATAAATATGTAGACAGTACAGGGTTTCCTTAATTTAATTAAGTTTAGTTTTGATTTTATTTTTTACAAAACATACCCTCACGACTGTTCTTCCCGAAGGGTTAAGCAGAAATGAAACTAGTGCACCCACATTGCACTATATATATTTTTTGTCCTATGATCTGATCTGGAGCGAGCTTATATATATATTCACAAAATTAACATATATTTAAGCAACATTTTGTGGCTTTAAATTTATTATAATAATGTTTAACTAGGACATTTTTCAATAAATTTCGTTGATTTTTCAAGTTCTCATTTTCTCAAAAACTTATTTTTCGTTTTGCAGGTCGGAGACTCTGCGCCGGTGAGACGTACGCCCGCCAAAGCTTATTCCAGGTGTTCGCAGCTTTCATGCAGGCGTTCCAGGTGTCGACCGCAGATGGCAAACCATACAAACACCTGGCACCCAGATTGCAGGGAATCATAACTACCATACCCAATTTTTGGGTTCGCGTAACCCCAAGGAAATAAACAAAGTTAATTAAGTATTACTGTTTTTTTAAATGACGTATAATTCGAACATGAAAAGGGTGATATATTTCTTGTTGTTTCTGTCTGTTGAAGCAATAACTTGCAAATCCATATTTAAGATCAAGATAAAAAAATCTATTCTAATTTAACAACTTACTATGTAATAACGTAGAAATACATATAAAATATAGGTTTTTCGGTAATGTAATTAATAATTCCTTTAACGATATACTTAATATTAAAGATTACATCAAAGATTATCTTATAAAGTTTACAAAAAGTCAATATAAATGGTTTTAAGAAGGATTTTATGTGGCTGGAAAAGTTATTCAAACTTTTTGCATTAAGTATGTAGAATCTTTGTAACAAACAAAATTACGTCTAACGATTAAGCCGGATTCACGCGCCATGAAGTACTTAATCTGGCCATATAAAGTTTTTACAGTCATTATTAATGTTTTCGAAAAATCCGTAAAGAATATTCTGTTCAAAACAAATTCTAGGACACATTCTAGAAATTACATACGGCAAACTTGAAGAAAGTGCTCCAAACTTCATGATATTTCATAATTGATAATTCACCTTATATAATAAACCTGGCTGTTGACGCTATACTTAGTGAAACAATGGCTCTTTTAAACAAACGTTTATACAAATCTTTTTTTACGTAGTCAATACGCGTATACATTAATTTATTTAAAATCAATTCCGTCTAGTCTTCATGAATCATGACATGACACGTGTATAAAGAAGTCGCAACATTGTTACAAGCTTTGTCCTGCACGTGTCGCATTTAAACAAATACGGATGAGTCAAAGTAAACGTGCCTGGTGATAAAATATGTTATTAATTGATTCCATTAGATGGTAGGTATAATTATGATGTTTTCAAACTCGATTACTTAAAATCGAAAACAAAACTTTTAAATGTTTAAAAATTGGTATTTTTTGTTTAAAATAATTGTTTTATATGTATAAACGTAACAAAAAATTACCCATAACAGCTCAGAAAGATAACAAAACAAATAAACAAGTGACAACCCACTTTAAAATTACCACAAGTCAAAATAAATGTACGTACATAACCTCGAAAATCATTACCCACCGTCTGCCTATGTTAGGTAAAATAAAAACAAAACAAAATATTTAGATCAGAGTGTAACAACCTCTAATATATTACTAACTATTTGTCAATCTGAATAAAAATAAACGTCTTATCATTTATAAGATTCTTCTTTCGGTTATTGTTCTGTTCAATCCGTTGCACGTCTTAATGGAGGGGACGACAAAGGCCCCCTGTGATTGTTGCAATACCTAATAGATTAATGGTGTTAAGTGCCACATCACGTCTGTCAGTCGTTAAATCAACGACTCGAAAAACAAAGTGGTCACTTTGTTCAAAATTGTCAAGAACGTGGTAAAATCTCTATTTGTAAAAAACATTAGCAGATTGTGAAATAATTTACGAACTTATTTTTTAATTATTTCAACAAAGCTTAAAAATTCTCGTAATAGGATATGGCTCGCAGTCCGTATCCAAAATCTATAATTTTAATTATTACACGATAGTGTTATAAGCTAAAAGTTTTAAAAATGATATAAAAAAAATATCACACTGTATACTCGTGAACTGTAATGCAATTTGCAAAAAACACTAAAAAATCGTTAAAAGAATATTTTGATTTGTTAATTACGTAACCAATGTGCAGTTGATAACATTTGCGACACAGAATATATTCTGTCACGTGCAATGCCACTTCCGCGATAACGATTTAATAAATTATCAATAACTTAGTATTTCTAACATTTTAATGTTCGTGATCTATTGTATATTTGGTATTAGATGACGTCACTGATATAGCTTATCGCCATTTTAACAGACATCACGTGACAATCTGCAGGATTAAAAAATATTACATAATTATGTTTATTTTTTAGTCGTACGTAGTTTGTTGTTAAAAGGGTTATTTTAATAAAATGTTTCGGTATAAATGTATCGGCCTCTGTCCTATTTATATATTTGGGAAGAAGACCAAAGAATAGAATTTTTAAATTGAACGTTCACCCGAAAACTTATGCGACCGTTTGCCCTTCTATTTTATAAAAAAAAAACTAAAAATGAAATTAATGTTGTTGATACTATCTTTGGAACATCTTTGACGAGTGATTTTGTAAGTATATAAAATATCTATAGTATAAAATATCGTACATAAATGTTTGTTTAAACAAAACCCTTTGTTCTCGTCGCATCCGTTATCAATGTCGGGTTGGGAAACGATGATGAATGTTTTGCCTTTGTATTTACAATTTACATGTATTATTTACAATATAAAACATTGATACGAATTTACGTCGAATTAAAAACAACAAAACAATTTTTTGATTTCATTTTGTTACCTTTTACAATCAAAAAGTGTGTGTCCCGTTTTATCATTGTCTTTTAGGAATTTTTAGCAAAACGCCACAATATTTTGTGTTGTTTAAGTAGTCCTTGGATTTGGTTCACAACCAAGACAACATTTATTATATTTTTTTAAGTGTCAATAATTTTGAAGGACCTTTTGATTTTAAATACACGTAGAGTAAAATACGTGGAAACCTATTTTTGTGTTTAAAATAAGACGTACTGTTTATATTGCTATTAAAAATAACAGCATCGTCATTCCAAGTCACTAATAGCCAACGAATTCCGCCAAGAAATTTATAGAATGTTCGTATGTTAAGATAGATTCATCTATAAAATGTTTATCAGACCAACTATTATATACAATCGAAATTGTAGTCATGACTGTTACATAAATATAAAAAAAAAGTTTATCTAAGCCCAAAACTCGGCTAAGAGCTTCTTCACACTGGTCAGATGCGATCGGGCAGTGCGCATACCAACAGCGCGGACAAGTAAAACCGCAACCGTCTTACCGATAAAATGTTTCATCTGTAATATATCTTAAATAAATAAACGTTCTCTTTAGAAAAAAAAAACTTTCCCTTGAACTATAATAAATAAATGCAAATTATTTATGTAATGCAATACATAGATTCAATGAATAAATGCTTCAATATTATCTTATTTTATTATAAAACAAGTAATTCCTATTTATATTATATGTCATCAACCGCTTGTGCACTAGTGAACTAAATAAATCAATAAAAATTTAAATGGACATATTTATCTCAACTTTCAGCCCGGAGAATTCTTTCTTCGCGCGTTTTACTTATCAGCGGAAGATAAGAAGGTCAAAGAATAACAAACTTGACCGTTTTGTCTTTTCAGTGATTAAGTATGTAATGATATAATATTGTGAAATTGTCAAATAATTTCGCAACAATGTAGCACAGAGTTGCTAATAATATTGATAATTTTATCTTATCTTTTGAGACGTAAAACAGTTGCAGTATTCGTTGGTTTATTTAACTCTTTATTTAAAATCGGCAGCCAAAATGGAATTATGGTTGTTTTTATTTTGGAACAAAAAAACAAGTTGTGTGTGTGTACCGCAACTGTTATGTATGCTCTGTGGTGTATACTCTGTGGTGTATACTCTGTGGTGTACATGCTCCGTGGTGCCTTTATATTGTATTGAAAAATAGTTTGATTATTTAATAGACATAGGTCTACCCCAGGTTTTTCAGGAAAATTGGTCCCGCCCTCATTCAATGTATTCCCGCAACCTTAAATTCTTCAAGCAACATCTTTGTTCGTCTGCGGATTATACGTTCTCCGAATGTCGATCTTTCCCTTGACCTTTTATCAACCTTCAGGCCTCTTATTATGTTTGTAGAGAAGGGCCACGTCTGAGTGTGTTCACTCTGGTCAAAGACGACGTAAAACATTGTCTACCTATCATGAACAGTGGAGGGAATTAATAGCGATATTTTAGGAAAATTTTATAAATCCTATCCTATCCTTGTGTAAATAACACTAATAGTTTACTGGTAATGTTTGAAAATATTCAAAATTATAAGTATTTCTTCTAGGTTGGTACATATGACAATTGTGTTGTGTAAATATTAAAAATATTGTTTACAATGAATATGATTTATTTATTTTGTAATTACAGTTTATGTTGACAGTTGTACTATATTATTAATAGCAATGTCTTCCGCGGTACTGGGAGGTCATCAAGATGGCCGCGGTGTGTATTACCGGTAATTTATCTGTACGCTTTCTAGTTGTTTTTGTAATTATAAATTCTATGATTACGTTAATGTTCACAACCTCGAGAGATAAGATAAAAAACGTTATGCGGTATCGGAACGTATTATGTACATGGTATGGATTAAAAGTAGGCCTAATTATGATCCTCTTCCCCTTCCCGTTCTTTTCTAATAAGGAAAGAAAAGTGAAGAGGATACGATAGAGGAGATGGATAAGAAAACAAAATATCCTTTTTTTTTTGTTTATCCCTTCCTATGCTTTTAAAAATAGGTATTTGCAACTTATTTGTTGCAGATGTGTACGAGTAAAGGTCACTTTACATTGGCTTTAATGTTTATTCGTTTGTCTTTTTTATAAAAATAAAACTTAATTTTTAGAGACCTAAATAACTCCCTAAAATTTAATCATACAGGCTCTAGGGTTCTATGTTCAAAAGTGTGTTTAGTTAATCATTGTTCGATGTGCGAACATGCTACGAGCGTGGGATATGAACATGATAAACCGTTGGCAATTTTTCGTTTAACACAATTACCGAAACAAGGCCACGATCAAATCGTCCGGTTTACAACAATTTAAACACGTCTCCACGGAAATGGACACATGCGTCAATATAGTACAATGAAACAAAGCATCGATAAAACGGACCGAAGATTAAATTTATTGGTCATAGAATACATTTAGTTTGTCTTTTTTAAATATAACTAGTTGATTGACTCTGCATTGTCATCTGTCAATATAACACTGTTTTTTTTTTTCGGAAGATAGTTACTATTTTTATAATGACAAATAGTGCCATCTCAGGGTCATAATATGGTCCACTACAATCTTACATTCTTGTACACCGATTTCTAATCTATTGATATTGATGGCTAAAGATGCCAACCCTTGAAATTATTTTTGTTTTCTTTTTTCGTAAAAGTACAAAGGCTTAAGATTTGTCAAATAAATTTTGATAAACAATCGACATTCCAACTGATTTAATTTAAGCAAAGTGAAATAGCAACACGCTAAGAACCTCTGTATCAATTTTTACAATCCTGATAATAATTATCGTAAAATGACTTTTGCAGCATTATTGGCCTACTTATGATAACGACCGATTGTGAATTTCGTCAGGTTATAATCAAGCTAGTCAAATTTTAAAACAGAACATTTAATGATTAATTACATTAGATTGTGTAAATACAAAAAAGTAGTTAATTCAATGATTAAAACCGTGATTTTTGTTTTTGAGGCAGAACGATTTTATGAACTCCATTGCAAGGACATAATATTTTTACATTATAAAAACAGATTCGTATTCGAACACATAATTTAGTTTAGTTTTAATATAACTGATAAATTAATTATTCAATAACACGGATGTAGTTATTGCGTGACATATTGTACAAAGTCCAAAACGAGGTATTTAGTTATGTTTGGCCACTAAATATCATATTATTTTTTTTGAACATTCTTCTAAAATAACGCTTATTTGTGTTCTTGCTTAATTTTAGACCTTAAATAACCTTACTCTTAAAGCTAACCTAACTCCTTATAGTGATGGTCAGACAGATAATGAAAAAAAGCAAAGTTAACATACATTTCTTTATCTATATAATTTATCATAAAGCCATGTCAAGTATTATTTATCATAATCTCAGCACACGTTTATTGTGAGGCGATAAGGTAAACGTTAGGGCGCTGTTTCAAGCAATGTCACAGACTGCACCCTGATCAAGGTAAAAACCTGTTTAACCATAACTCGGTTGTGTTAATCAGGTATAGACTTTAGAAGCGGAGAGTTATTAATCATTAAACACATTCTGGTTATATGAAGGAACGCAAATGATACCTAATCTCCGTTATTTTTCAATACCTGCATAAATTAAGCCACAGCTTCGTCCACAATCTTTGTATCGGAAAGAATAAATATGGCAAGAAATGTGAAAAAGGTCTGACACCTTCTAAATTATTATGTTTAACAGCTGATAATATTATCAACTTTCTCAGAATGCGGAATGGGTTTAAAATATCTGTGGTCCACGAAGAAATGTACAGAATTATTAAAGATCAGCTATGCCGCTGAATCCTCGGCATTGGGGATGTTCATAGATGACGTTGTTTAATTAGTAATCGCACTATATTAGTTTTATTCTTTCTTGTAGTACCCTCTATTTGATCGAACATTTTATAAGGTTTAATTTAAAAGAAAAAAGTTTGCTTAAAAATTTTAATACAAAATATATCGATAATTATAAAAATAATTGACAATATTTGTACCCATATTTTACACAAAATACATAATTTAACATACAATAATATCATCATTCTACGTAAACCTTGTACATAAGTGTTTTCGAAATTGAGTACACAAAATTATATTACGTAAAAAAAATGTTCCTAACACGCTTCTTATACATGCTTGAATTTATAAATTTGGATATAACAACAGGAATATTGTCGACATTGTTTAATTGATTGATGACTTAATTCTGTTAAAGTTACAAGCAAAGAGTATAAATTGAACATAATGTTACAAATATTTAAATCAATTCTATAGTAAAAAAATTATTGAATTTATACGCGATTCCTGAAAATTATGTTTTAGATGTAAATCGGAGAAATCGTTCGGGAACCGCGTATACAGTTAACTAAAAATATATGTTTATAGTATCACAATCAAAAGTTTATATTTTAATTACAAAATTCGTAATTAAAATTCACCTTACGCCGACATAATAAATCTTATTTTTTTTATCTAGTATACTTAATAATTTATGAGTATGAGACTACAGATATCGATAGTTACAGACAAGCTTCCACACTTGAGATTAAATTATTGTCATTTCTTTTATTATTCTCAATCGTGTCTACATCTGTCATGAGCCTACGCTAAAGTCCTCTTTTTCATTGATTTTTCTATCAAGTTCAACTGTCTCAGGGATCGAGTCTTTAAGTTCTTTACTCTTATATGCTTCAGGACCCATTAATGATAATATAACAGGCAAAAACACTAGCCCATGAAACAAACCAAATAGTATAACAAGAAGGAAAATCTTGAAAAACGATTGGAATGTGTACGCTTTTGATGCACCTAATAAAGACAGTGACAGCAACGTGGAACCGCCGCCTAATAAGACCGCTGTACCTATAGAGGTGACCGTTGCAAATGCCCTTTCATTGCGTGATCCATTTGTCATTGTTAAGAAAGTATGACCAACGTGAGCTGCGTAATCCACACATAACCCTATAGCTAACTCTAACCCGATACAACAAACAATATCCACTGTCATACCCCACCTCTGCATCCACCCCAAAACGTTAATTATTGTTATCAACACACAAATAAATATCCACAAACACATTTGAAGGTTAGTTATGAGTACAATGGTACAAGCCATAACACATAATAAAGCTAATTCAATATTCCTTTCCATTTCAAGACCTATAATCTCATCCGTCACCCAGTTGGCAAAGACTTTAGACCAAACACTTCGGTACCCATCACCGGTTGTTATGTTCGCCGATTTCACAACAGTCTTTACATAATTCATTGCCGGTATATATTCCTCTGGACCTTGGAAATTTTTCAGTTTGAATGACATTATTGACCCATCAATTTCACTAGCTGGTTGACCACAAACTGCTGGTTCTTTGAATTTAAAACTAGGCCGATATCTACCTCCAACTGGACTGAATAGAAATCTAGACAAGTATTTATTAAATTCAGCATTAGTAACGCTATCTTTCCTTAGGTCACGCCCATAATTTATCAATACATATCTATAAAATCCTTCCACCCAGGGATCTACGTCCATTACATAAGAACTATTACCTAATTGTTGTATAACATCCAATATATTTGAAAATTCATACTTGTAATCAATTTTTCCTAGAAACACCAAAGCATCTTGCCCTTCCTCTGGATAATAATGTCCAAATGCAGAAATAAATTTCCAATAATAAGAGCTTTCAGGTATAAACCATTTTGGATCAAATCTTTGTTCCAGTTTCAATGTTGATTGTATACTAAAGCATGTCATTATTAAAGTGAATATTATGACAATAGTTTTACCAGGCTTAGTAAGAACAATGTATTTGTAGAATCCAGAGAAGAGTTCATGAAATTTTGTTTTATCATCTGCTAAAGCAACCGGTTTTGTATGAGTGTAACAAAATAATAAACCGTTTCTATTTTGTTCAATTCTTCTTAAGTCTAATGCGAAAGCTGCCACATAAAATGTCACCGAATAACAGAAGACAAAGAACACACCTACAGCACCATAAATACAAAATGATTTCAAAGATGGTAAGATGGTGATAGCACCTATCAATAAGGCAACAATATCAGTAACCGATGTGATGACAATTGATACACCAGCATGCTTTAACATCAGACCTACATTAACGGGAACAGTTTTCGATGACTTCGAACTTGTAACCATTTTCCAACAGGCATTCATTACAAACATATCATCTATACCTAATCCCATTAGAAGAAATGGTAGAGAAGAGTGCACTGGTCCAAATGGTATACCAATGATGGAGCACCAACTGACTGCTGACACGTATGCCATTCCCACACACAAGAGCCCCACACTGCCCAATGTTAATCTCACTTCGAGCCAATTAAATCTTGATAAAGCTGTTACAGCATAAACAAACATTAAAAAAATACCAATAAACAATTTATCCATATCATGAAACATAGTATCTCCACTAACATCTGCAAAACTTCGTCCTGCCTCATAATACAATTTTAGCCCTTTTATATTAGAAGATAAGTTAGCCATTTTTATTAAAAACTCTTTTTCCCACATACTCAATTGAATAGACTGCCATTCCTCTGTGCCTACTAAGTTTCCAGCTTCATTCATATCTTCATCTGTCATATTGACATGTGTATACCATGTGAACAAGACTGATTCTGCAGACACTATATGACCTGTACTGTTATACTTAATTCCTCCTAGTAACTTGGAATAGTCCATAGAATGACCTGATATAGGATTAACTTTAACTTGGTTTACTAATCTTATTATTTCATCTTTTGACACATTATTAAATAAGTCTGATTTATTGCTCCATAAATCCAAAATATTATATTGAAGACAAGTCAAAGTAAACTTATCCAAGACTCCACAGTAAAGTTCATCACCGAACCACAGTGTAGCATCACTGAACTCACTATCACTTTTCTTTTTAATCACCGACTGATTCGTGTTTAAACTCTTTTCAGATCCAAGATTATCATTTGAGTTTAAAAAATTAACCACAGGCACTTGATAACAAAAATCCTTAATTGTATAGTTTCTAGACTTGTACGTAATTGTCAGGGAATCTATTTCCTTGGTAATATCGGTCATTGTCTTGAAAATTTCCGGATCCAAAATATTATCTGATTTAATAAGAATTTTTTGAAACCTGATGGAGGTTCCGAATTTATCTATGAACCAGTTAGTGTCTCTATAGAAATCCGAGTCAGGTGGAACCCATAGCCTGAAAGGATTCTTTTCTATGTGAAACTTTAATATACCAAAACAACTTAAGATCACAAATATCCAAACTATAGATATCGTCCGCCATGGATGTCTTGCTATGTTAACACCGAGCACAAAAAATATCCGTTCCGTAAAATTAACAAATACTGATGAAATATCTTCCCATATTTGTTGAAGAGACCGACTGCACTGTTGATTAGGCATATGTATTTAAAAACAATAACTCATTTAAATTTTTGAGACGCGAACACTTCAAGTTTCACTTATTGTTTATTCATTAGTTAATAAAAACACAAGTATACTCTCGTGTCAAAATAAATAAGTAACACTTTTCTGGCATTTTAATACAATGTTAGTTCTTTAACAATGTATTATGGACATCATTGCGCATACACATATTTCAGATGACTGAAACGATTTTTTGAATTCTGATCTGATCCGATCAATCACTGATAAACAGTCAAAGAGTAAATATCAGTAACAAAAGAATGTCATTATGCATTGAAGTTATTTTAGCATGTCGATCTAAGATATCCAAATATCTTGAAAACTGTATTAATGCCAGATATTTATTATTTATTTGATGAGTTAGATAAAATAAATTGAAAACATTTTAATCCATTAAGGAAGGATTCAAACTTCAATTTAAGTTATAGGTTATATCTATTCTTTGACAGTAAATATTGTATTTAAATGTCAAAATACATTTCCAATTCATTAGTTTAATTTGTTGTTTGAATTACAAGTTAATAATCGGCTAATCAGAATTAATGTTTTCTAATAATCTCAATGCTTATACGTAATATACAAAAAGTTTTTGAAAGCATTCATTCGTAACTTTTAATTTCATGATGTGGACAACAAAAACTTTTTTGACAAAAACCAAACGCGGTAATATTTTGAAAGTAAGGTTATATTTAAAATGTTTTATAATTTGTGAGCCATTGAATTCCATTGAGTCTACGCAGTACTGTTAAATTTTTAAACTGTATCACACATATCCAAAGTATATATAATTTACTATACTTTCTTTATCTTTTTTTCTTATAATATGTGTATTGCTTAATTAAGGTGTTAAAAACTTAATTATTGTTTAAGGTTGTTAGGGAGCATTATTTAAGAGATGATTTGCTGTGTGGCTCATCTGCTTGCAACAACTGCCCACATAAAGATAATGAATTTGTCTTGGATGCAAATCCTCAATCTATCTGTGCTCTCTTCAACTATGATCATTACTTAGTACTGGACACTAATGTGGTCTTACATCAAATAGATGTCCTAGAGGAAGATGCCCTAAGCAATGTTATAATCTTGCAAACAGTGCTTGAAGAAGTCAAACATCAAAACACTGCTATCTTCCAAAGGTTGTTGGAGATAATTGGCAATAAAAAAAGGAAATTTTATTCCTTTGTTAATGAACATCATAAGTAAGTTGGTGTATTTGTAAATATTATATATTTACTTTTTTCGACGCTAGGAATGTTTATCTAGACACTTCCTTCTGAATCATCCTTCTAGTAATATTTTCTTTATTTATAAAATCATTCCTACATTCTTATTGTTTTCAGAGATACTTATGTTGAGCGAAAACCTGGTGAGAAACAGAATGATAGAAATGATCATGCAATACGTAGGGCAGCATCATGGTACGCTTCACATTTGAGTGTTAACAGTCTGAACGGACAATTCCCACAGATTGTACTACTCACAGACGATGAGAACAATAGAAAAATTGCTCAAGGAGAGGGAATCGTATGTTGTTCAGGTGTGCTAAAATTTTATTCACTAATATTTTCAAATTCGTGTATTGTGAAAGTATGTGAATTTATTTTTTTTATCTTGGCAATTGATATAACTGAAAGAACGGAAAGTTGTTTTGTATTATTACTTTTCAGTGGAGATTGTATATTTTTAGTTGAGAGCTATTAATTTATAGTATTAATACTTAACTTTATAGTTTTATTTTTGAAATAATAATAAAACAATATTTTTTTTTTTTCAGTCAAAGATTACATAGAAAATGTGACTGGTTTTGTTGGACTTGTAGATAAGTTATCAAAAAATGTGATACCTGAAAGCTGTTCTAAAGATGCATTGTATCCAGCACATCTGACTCCTAGTCAGATACACGCTGGCGTTAGAAATGGAAAATTATATCAGGGAACATTTTACGCCTCGAGAGATAATTATTTGGAAGGTTCAGTTGTTATTAGTTGCTTCGAAAAGCCGGTAAATTTTTAAAGTATTTATATTATGTCAAACAAATGTTACAGCTTGGTTAAATATACTAAAGCCTATAAAGGATTGGATTAAACCTTAAAGCAGCAAGAACTTTTCGCCATAGTAAAAAAACCAGAATCTCAATTTTCCCCAATACAGGATTTGAACCAGAGACCCCATCATTGCAAGGCAGTTGTATACCTTATGTGCCACATTTGTGTTTAATATATTATAAATAAATGGTACACAAGTTTCTTTTATATATTGAGACCTTTTGTCAACATTACATTTACAGATTCTTTTACAAGGTCACATTGGCATCAACAGAGCGGTCGATGGTGATATTGTCGCTGTAGAAGTATTACCAAAAGAAGAATGGCGAAAGCCGAGCGATATAGTTCTAGAAGACAAAGCAGATGACCAAGGAGATCTTCTAGAGGAAGAAACACAACTATTACCGAGTGTAAAACCGGAGGATACATCTAATGACGAAATTACCCCCACTGGGAAAGTAGTGGGAATAATAAGGAGAAAGTGGAGGCAATATTGTGGGATATTAAAACCTAGTAAATTTCCAGGTAAGATTTTCCAATTACTACTATGTCAGTCAATCGAATAATTGTCTATAGGGACTTCTTCAAATATTATTTAATAGATATACTGTATGAAGCACATATAATATAAATTATATTTTAAAAACCTATCTGTGGATTTATATTTCTATGTATTGTTCAGTTGTCCAAACAAATCAGTTTTCTTTCCTCTGACTTTCAGTGTCCAAACTAATAATTTTCATAAAGAGTTGACATTATTATGTTTCTACAGTATGTTTATTTATTTCAGGCGCGACACGTCACCTGTTTACACCGGCCGAGAGAAAGATTCCCCATGTCCGTATAGAGACGCGACAAAGTGACCTTTTGGTGTCACAAAGGATCCTTGTGGCCCTTGACTCGTGGCCAAGAAACAGTCGGTACCCTTTGGGACATTTCGTACGAACCTTGGGACCAATTGGTGAGCATACACATTTTAGGGCCACTGAAAAAGCAATGCGTGTCGTTTCCTATCCATTCCCCCCCCCAATCCTCTTCTTCCACTCTATAAGTATAAGTTAAACTAAGTTTTACTAAACTTGTATTCAATGTGTATAATACAATAAATTGTTATTTATTTTTAAAATATTGATATTTATTAAAAACCTTAAATACTTTAGGGGACAAGAACGCCGAAAATGAGGTGATACTGCTGGAACATGACATACCTCATGCTCGGTTCAGTGAGTCGGTGCTGGCCTGCCTGCCTCCGGAGAACTGGACCATACCACAGGAGGTCAGATCTTTATTACATGAGTATTTCACTGTATGCACACAATGTACTCATTAATTAAAATATATTAAAGAGAAATGACATTTAACCACTTGTGGATTGAAAGGATACATACAGCGAATAGGCGTGCACCTCTGCTTATCCCTTTAGGGAGCGGAGGCACATGGAAAGGAACACATAGAAAGAGAGGGAGAGAACCTAACAACATATATCTTTTAACAGGAAATTAAGAAACGCGTCGACTTGCGTTCTATTTGCATCTGTTCGGTGGACCCGCCGGGCTGCACGGACATCGACGACGCTCTGCACGCGCGTCCGCTCGACGTCACGGCGGGCGGGCGCGCGTACGAGGTGGGCGTGCACATCGCTGACGTCACGCACTTCGTGCGACCCGGCACCGCGCTCGACAAGGAGGCCGCCTCGAGGTCCACCACCGTCTACCTCGTGGACAAGAGGATCGATATGGTTCCCGGTAATACATCATACATTAATATTTGAAGTAACCGCCTCGGTGGTGCAGTTGTATCAGTTCAAAAGTGATATTGGGGTTTTTAATTTAATACCAGCCCGGAGTCTGGAATTTGTGTCCGGTGTGGCGACAGGCTTGCCTCCTGCAGGCGTGAGATGTACTGCATGTGTTGTATGTTGTCGCCGTGTAGACTTGCTGAGCTCCAACCTGTGCTCGCTGCGCGGCGGCGAGGAGCGCCTGGCGTTCTCCTGCGTCTGGCACATCGATGAAAACGCCAACGTTCTTTCAACTAAATTCCATAAAAGTGTTATAAAGGTAAATATTTTTTATTTGATCCTTCCAATCCAAGATGGCGCTAGGATATATAATGTAGATAATGCTCCTCAGTCTCGTTCCGCGATGACGTACGAAGAGGCACAGCTCATCATAGACGACGGCGCGCGGGCGGACGAGGTGGCGCGCTCGCTGCGCACGCTCAACGCGCTCGCCAAGAAACTCAAGCAGAAGCGGCTTGACAATGGAGCCCTGCTGCTGGCTTCGCCGGAGATACGGTTCCAGGTAACATGGGATAAGGTCATACTCATGTCGACGAATTGTCAATTTTAATGACAGATATCTCAGTCTTTAAAGACAAAGAAAATTGTTAGAAGGCTAGGAGGGTATGGTGTAAATAAGTCTACGTAAACTGTTACCATAGCAACGGATAATTGGATGTCGTGACAACAGTGATGAATTCTCTCCAGGTCGATTCAGAGACGCACGACCCTGTAGAGGTGCAGGCCAAGAAGATCTTGGACACCAACTCGATGGTGGAGGAGTTCATGTTGCTGGCCAACGTGAGCGTGGCGGAGCGGCTCGCGCGCGACTTCCCGCAGTGCGCGCTGCTGCGCCGCCACCCCGCGCCGCCGCCCGCGCACTTCGAGACCTTCCTCAAGGCCGCCAAGCAACAGGTTTTTTTTACATATTCTATTAATTCGGACTTCAAAAGTATCTCTATTTTTAATAGCTCATATTATGTACAAACGAGCAAGCCGCTCCCTATACGTACTGTATACAATAGACACTCTTAACAAACATATAAGATTTTACTACCCATATTGGACATTGGACGGGTTTTGGTCCTTCGAACCATCAAATGTCTATTTAGCTCTTCTATTCTATAAGGAAGTATTTTATAGGTTGAGCCTGCTTGTTCATGGAAGGACTATTAACGTTGCAGACTTCGACCACTGTGGTCGCAGATGAAGTAAGTAATCTATATAATATCTGCGTTTTTTGTAGGGTTTCGACTTAGACGTGTCGACTAACAAGGCGTTGTCGAAGTCGCTGGACGGCGCGGTGATCCCCTCGCGGCCCTTCTTCAACACGTTGCTGCGCATCATGGCGACGCGCTGCATGCAGCAGGCCGTGTACTTCGCGAGCGGCACGCGCCCCCACAGCGAGTTCTACCACTACGGGCTCGCGTGCCCTATCTACACGCACTTCACGTCGCCCATCAGGAGGTTACACTGCGGGACCTCTATTTCATTGATAACTCAGTCTCGAATTATGAAATACCGATCCTTCTACATTATGAATCGTTTAAAACATAATCAAACAAAAAGTAACAATTCTTTTTATTCTACTGTTCTTCTAAAGTTTGTAGAAAAGACGGTAGAGTTGATGAAAAAAGCAGGAAAAATGTAACATATTTTTTTAATTAATTTATTTAAGCTTCATCTATAAATTTTAGAAAAGGTTAAATTATAGAACAGTACAGTAAGTATAGAGGCGCATAAAAAATAAAATGTGTTAGGTACGCGGACGTGATGGTGCACCGGCTGCTGGCGGCCAGCGTGGGCGCGGACGTGACGCACGCGTCGCTCCTCGACACCAGGGCGGCGGACGCGCTCTGCGACACCCTCAACTACCGCCACCGGCAGGCGCAGTACGCGGGCCGCGCTTCCGTCGCGCTCAACACACACGTACTCAACCATTGCTTTCATAGGAAGTGGCAGCAGGAAATCTAACGACAACAAAAATGACTATATTTCTTGGTGGGTGGGGTTAAACTAAACCCCGCCCCCAACAAGCTAACATGTCCCTGTAGTGAATGATTACATTTTTATTTAATGCTAGTGATGTGGTCAAAAAATATACACACTAGTTCACAAAGAGTATTAAACATACCTCATGACTGTATTCTCCGAAGGGGTAGGCAGAGGTGCAACTAGTGCACCCATATTTCGCCGTATGTTTTTCAGTCCCATAATGTAATGGAGGGCGAGCCTATCGCCATATCGGGCATTAAGTATTAACTCTTGTCTAAAAGATAGTCACATCATACTGGAAACACTCGTATATTCTTTTGCTGTGCGCATATTATACGACGCTACAAATCTTTCTTCGAACGCTTCTATAATAAAAAATAATAATTTAAATAAAAAAGGGGAATTAAATTTTTTCAGATATTGTTCAAGAACCGAGTGGAGATAGAGTCTGCCGTAGTTTTGGCCGTGAAGCGTAACGCGCTGCAGGTGCTCATACCAAAGTACGGGCTGGAGGGGCCGCTGTACTTACCGTCCGATAAATTCATGTACAATGAAGAGGTACACTAAAATATTTAGTTCATTTAATATTCTAACTAAACATGTTTAAACAATCTATAATATTTTAATGTAATGATCTAAAAATAAGTGATTTATACAATAAAACGACTTGTATGTCGTGAAACCTAATAATTGTATGTTTTCAGGAACATATACAAGTGTGCGGTAAAACTATACTGAAAACGTTCGACGAGCTGACCGTGCGGCTCTCGCTGGACAGCTCCAACTTGCAGCACAGGAAGCTGGTGTTGCAGCTGGTGGAGCCGAGCGTGCCCGGCTTCAGCCACGTGCCGGAGGAAGACAAAATGGAGCTGGACGATGGCAATCAAAAAGATAAGGGAGAAAAGTTAGAAACGATCAAAAAGAGAAAAGATATCGGAGAAACGAAGAGGAAGAAGAAAATTAAGAAATAATGTACACGGTGTATGAATGTTTTTTAATAAAATATTTCTTGTATATTGTCAGTAACTTTATTTTTTATCTGAGTTCAGTTATATTTTATTTTTGGTATAACAGTCGTGGGAGGGAGAGGGAGAGAGAGGTTCAGAGGTAGGACAAATAAAAGATCTCTGTCCTTTAAAAAATAATATGAAAGTTAACCTTTTAATGTAAACTACGGGTATTCAATGTCTCTCGAGTTACCTTTTTTTAACCTTTTACCATTACGGTTAGATTATACCTTGATATATTTGACTGATAATTTAACTTTAACTATAAAGAGTATTAATGTAAAATAATCAATTATGGTTATTTTTACATTATAAAGAATTTACATTCATTTTATAGTTTTTTAATATAGTTTGATAAACGACAGGTTAAAGCGGTGAGAAATAATACCAATAAATAACATCTCATAATTTATTACAGTAAAAGTATTTATTAATCTATTAGTTATGTTAGTCAATCGAACACCGATTGACTATAATTTGACTATAATTTAAATTGAAAATAAAACAGGCGGGTACACTAAATAAGCAACAACTTATTTAGATGTACCCGCCTGTTTTATTTTTCAATATTTTTATAAAACATATGAAAATTACCCAAATTACTTCTATCCCAGATTAAATGACGAAAATAATTTATTTTTATAAATAAAAAGACACTCTGGTTTGTTCAAAAATCTTACCCATAAAACAAAAGAAAAATATTGATGATGAGTTATTTTTTTATTAAGAAAACTAAAAAAAGGTTATCCTCTTTGAATAATTTTGAACAATCGACAATTTAGCTATATTTAAATTTACTATAGCTATACTTTTAAATTTTTATTATACTTTAGCTATATTAAACAATTCATTAAATAATGATAATACAGTTTCACGTTCTGGGCGTGACTCGTACCCAGCAGTCAGGTATGGAGGTGATGATGCCCTGGAGCCTGACGGCGGGCTTCGTCTTGGGCTTGCCGTCCGCTGTCGACACCTTAAACGCCTGCATAAAACTCGAGAATACTTGGAACATAGTTTGACGCGCGAACGTCTCTCCCGCGCAGATTCGACGACCTGGAAAGCAAAGGGTCGCTTAATTACGGTTTTCTTCCCACCCTTACTAATAAAGGTTGGATTGAAGGTAGGAAGGATATGATGAGGAGGGGATGGATAGGGTAAGGAAATACGCTTTTTTCTGTTTCCTCTCTTTTAAAGATAACGCATTTACGTTTTAAGAATACTTGGCGAAAAAAACTATTGTTTTCCTTGTATTATTTTTGACCTCTACTTCCAAGAACAATGGTAAAATCGTATGTCCGTACCTGCTCCGAATGGTAAAGTTTTGTCCTTGCTAAGGTTCAACTGGCCGTCCTCGATGAACCGCTCCGGCCTGAAGTTCTGGGGATCGCCCCAGATCTCCTCGCTCATGTGTAGTGTTACGAAGTTAAGGTTCACCATTGTATCCTGAAAGTGAACATATCTAAGTGAACGTATTTATCTAATGAAAGAGATACATGTAAGTTCTTTGGATGACTGGACTACATTGGATAAAGGTAGAAAGATGAGCGGCAATGGACATTCTTTTGTGATTCTGAGGTAGCTCTGCGTTTAGCAGTATTCGTAACAATTTTTGCTTATATCCTTAGGTAATTTTCCGCTCTTCAATAAGAAATGAAGTTATTTAAAGTCGTGTACAATAAATTATCGGACAAAACTTTAATGAATTAAGATTCGTTTAACTTACCTCTGGTATATCATATCCGTCGAGCTTGGTGTCAGCGGTGGCGCGGTGCGACACGCCGAGAGGTACTATCGTGTCCATCCGCAGCGCCTCTCTGATGCAAGCCTCCGTGTATGGCAGGCTGCGTTTACACGGAGTTAATATCAAATTGAAAAATACAATATCAAATTGCCTAATTCGAACCCGAGACTTCAGCAATGCATACTGTTATTACAAACCACAAACTTCTTTACATATGTATTATTTTCTCCTGTTCACTGTTAATATACTTGACTGAAATGTTAGATTTTCGCATTTGATATAAAAATAAATGCGGTGATTGCACCAACTTCTGTTTGTGAATTAAAATAGAACTTGCTTACTTTTTACGATCGTCGAGTGTGGGCATGCGGTCCCGGCCGACCACTCGGTCTATCTCTTCGTGGACCTTGTCCTGGACGTCGGGATTTAGCAGCAGCCTGTCCACCAGCATGGTGAGGAGCGCCTGTGTCGCCGACGCCGCGGGGAACATATAGTCTGTGCACAGCAACACTAACTGGTCCTCTGGAAATCCACGAGGTCTTACATTGACTAGAGGTTACATTATCATGTCAGGATCAAGGATCAAAAATTTAATCAGTATCCGATTTTGTTTTCTAACCTAAGCGTTCATATTAACTTTGGTGAAAGGGTACTTGAAAATCATTAATAAGTTTGTAATTATTTTAATTGGTTATTTGAGAAAATAAAACGAAACTGTAATTACCTGAATACGTTGTTTTATCTAATTTGGCTTCTTCCTTCATTTTCCTGATGTATAGATCAAGGAAATGGCGGTCGTATTCCTCGTTGAATGTCGCAATCGCATCTTTAACTAGCTTCTGAAATCGCAAACAAAAATATTTTATTGTAATTTAACAGTTTTTATTTAATATTATGTTTATTAAAAGATTAAAGACAATTTGAAGACAATCCGCTATGACTTTTTAAGAAATAAGTAATCTAAAAAGAAATTTTTAGGTTAACTAAACCTACCTAAGTATTAATAATTTATTACCTACACATTACAAAACGTCATTTTCTAAAAAAAATATATATGATTATACCGTAAAGAAATCCAAAAGGGCCTGGTTTCCATCTCTCAAATCCTGGTAGCCGCTGTACTTAGGCATGATGTCCTTCAAACAGGGCGTGAGAGAGAGTGCGGCGCCGAGGTCGTTCGAACTTCGTTGGAAGAGCAGCGCGCCGCGCGCCACGTCCCACAGCTTGTGGTACTCACACCTGGGGACCGTGGACCTTGTCACGATGTGGATCACCCCATTGATGAAGGGGACGGCGAAGTAATGCGGCAGATGTATCAAGTCACCGTTCACTAGTTGCTGTAAGTAGTCAATTAAATCTTTACAGAGTATAAAACAAAGTAGCTCTATTTGTCTGTACGCGTATTTCAAACTTTGCAATAGATTTTAATGCGGCCATAACCTATAGACAGAGTGATTCAAAAAGGTTTATATGCATACATCCTTTTTGTAATAGAATTTTGTCATAAGACAACAATTTGTTCGCTTGTTTATTTAGAGGAAAAACTACTGTATTTATATCACAAAGAATAATTTTAATTCATTCATAAGGATCTAAGGATTTAATGATCATAAGGGAATACAAAATACGTACTTTCTCAGCGGGATACTTGGGTCCGTTGATTGACATGTCGATCATTTCTTTGATTTCGTGTGCCACTGTCGATTCGAGCGACTCCTCGCGCTTCCCGAAGCCGTAGTCCCGCAAGTGACGCAGAGTGAAACGTCGCTGTACGTGCCAGAAATAGCCGTCCGTGAAGAATATACCTTGAAGTAAACAATTATATTTAAAAAGAAAAAAATATTTGTCGATTTAAAAAAAACTCGAAAAGTATTACACCAATTGTATAAATTCTTTCACAAATTTTCTATTGACAATGTTAAATAAATAAAATATTTACAAAGTTGGTGGGAAGTTAGTTACAAAAATATTATACAATGAATTTCTTTACAAATTACATGTGTTTATTATCACATCGTTTTACAAGAGAGAAGAAACTTTTGAAGGCCGTCTGTCAATCTGGTAAACTTATAAAATACGGATAAAAATGATTAAAAATAAATGCTTACCTAACTTTTTCCAGTAAGACCTCAACCGACCCATGATGAGATCCATGCGTCCATCGAATTCCTCACGATTCAGCACTTCTTTGATCAGCGTCGGGTCATTGACCACTACCACTGGTATATTGGATAGGTACAGTCCTACTACTTTGGTTTTGTACTCTTTGGCATACTTAATAAATGCATTCGGTAAATTATTAAGTCCTTTTAATAAAACCAACCAATATGCGCCGTATACGGGTAAGCTAGGGGGACCTGTGAGAAAACAAAAATAAATACGAGAAAAAGAAAATTGCGTAATTTTTTGCTCTGTAAATTGTCAGATGTAATTTTTTTGTATATTTATTATATCTTAATGAATCAATCGGTTGATTCATTAATCAATGTTTACGCGACAGAATACATGAGAAACTAAAAGTTATCCAAATAAATTTTCATTAAAAGCTATTCATTATTATATAAAATCGATAACAATACAACGGTACGAAATTATGTAGATTTTTTTATATTTATAATATTTGTATCATTTAAAACTTGTATACAAAGCAAAATGTGCGGTTTTTATTTTTAATATGACTGTCACAAACGTTAACAAACATTCTTAATTAACGTTTCTCGGGGTTCGGTGTTTATTCGCACAAGTTCGAGGCAGGCCGCGACCGCGGAATAAGCCCCCTCAACCTGATGAAGGACCTCCGAAAGGTCTGAAACTTGTCGGTACAAACACCAAACTCCTCAAAACGTGAGTTTAGCCATTTACATATTTATTTAATAATGTCTGACTTATGTTTAAATAATTTTTATTAATATTACAAAATTTTATAATTTATTTAAATAAATTCCATAATTTCTTAAATCTTACCTGGTGGGAAATTGTTATGTCTCTTGTATGCTTTTTTGTAATAATGTACAACAACGCCCATAAGGACTATGGCTAATATTGTTGTTCCGATCATTTTGTACCGGCCCCTATTAGAATACAGCGGCCTGATAGAATGTGGTCCCCCGACTACCAAAAAATATCTTCACTGATGGTATATATACTAATTGCTGTATAGATAGAAAATTATCTATAATTGGTTTAAACAAAATATAACAAATGTTATCGTAATTGCTCGCTTTTTTATAAATTTAAACAAGATCGTTATTGTGAAAAAAAAATTTTTTTTTCGAATGTCATCTTTTATTCAGTTTATTTTGTATCTCGTTTTACACTTATTCCAAATGGAATTTAGCGATCGCGGATCTTAAAAATACCCAATAAGGCTTGCCATCTAAAATAAGCTGAAAGTCGATATTAGCCCGGAGTTTGGAATTTGTGCTATTTTGCGGTAGGCTCGTCCTCTATCCCATAATGGGTTGCACCTCTGCTTAACCCTTTTAGAGGTTCTTTATTATCAATCCTTTTTATCTACTGAAACGAGAGACGTGTGTCTGGCTTGCAATAAATAGATATCTATAAATCCATACGTACTTTGTGGCAATGATTTAATTTAACCAATATGTGTTAATAAAGACATTTAAAAAAATATGTTTAAAACTCCTATTGGACTGTGTATTGTCTACTCTTTATGCCTACGCATCTGTTATTAAAAAAAAAAACAAAAGGATTACGTGATTCCGATGACAAGATAATAGTTTATGGTTCCTTCCATAAACTTTATATTAATTCTTTTTTTATATTTAGATGATTTTATTTGATAACAGTAATTCCCCAAGCAACTTGGATTTAGTAGAAATACTTAAATTGTGCAATAATGTATTTGAAATTACCGGATACGATTCCTGGGTATTTTGATTTTTCAAAAAATGAAATAACGTAATTTCAGTAATTTTTGAGTTAAACCGGGAAAAACAATCGAATCATTTCTCCTTATATTGTTAATATAGACAAAAGCGCTTGATACACTTATTTATAATAAAAATTAAACAGTACAATGGCGCTTTATTTTTTTTATAAATATATAACATAAAATCACAAAAAGATAAGAAGACTAAGGCCGCGCTACATTATCATTAGCACGCCACAATAGTTTTAAAACAACGAAGATAGAATTTTACCATCATCAACCTCAGACGTCTCGTTTTCTCACAAATACATATTTTCAATTGCTTTCAAATTGCAAATCATGTTCCAAGTCAATCACAGGTATTACAATTATATTTTTACAAATGAAACGTA
Organism: Papilio aristodemus; assembly: GCA_016277805.2. Lineage (NCBI taxonomy): Eukaryota > Metazoa > Arthropoda > Insecta > Lepidoptera > Papilionidae > Papilio > Papilio aristodemus. The sequence goes on along the minus strand of JAABKM020000031.1, from coordinate 2,063,334 downwards.
CCTAATCAAAAGTCTGATAAGAGCTCATTTAAATAGTTGCATAAAAAAGTCAACAACTGTTTTGTGACCGACCAATCAACGCATAGCTCATGTCCACCCTGCCCCATGGCCTCTGATAACGTAATATGTAAACGTAAGAAGTTATGGGGCAAGGTTAATGATTTGTATAAAAACAAAAGCATGCTTCGATAAAATACATAGATATGTCAATTTTTTAGGGAAAATAAGTCAATATTGAAAAAAATCACTTATACAAATACCGATGAAGAGAGAAATAGAGATGGGGAGAAAAAGAGATGAAAAAGAGAGACCAGATATAACAAACAATTTAACAGCAATTTTGTTTTGTTTTCTCTAAAATCATTAGCGATTGTTTTCCTTTAGTTCTGACGTCTGGTAGAAGACTTTTACATACCTCGTGCCTGTGTTCCCGAAGGGGTAGGCAGAAGTACAATTAGTGTAGTGTAGTCCTATGATGTGATAGTTGCGAGCCTATCGCCATATTGGCCACAATTTCCAAACTCGGCTAATATAGAATTGAAAAAACTCAAAATAACTTTGCCCGGCCTGGGATTTGAACCCGAGATCTCAGTAATACAACGGTACCGTAATACAACTACGCCACCGAAACTTTTATAAAAATAAAATAAAAAAACTTACAAAAATCACACTTGGGGAAATATGACTGACATAAAATATGACCGTTTTAAAATTTGTGATTCTAATTTAAGATTATTTACTCAAAATTATTATTTGATTTTTTATTTATTATCAAAAATATAAATATTTATCATGTAAGTTTTTATTAAAAAAAAAAACTATGAATTCCTGTTATCAATATTATCTCTTATCTATTAATTTGATGACACACGGACAATAAAACAGTTCAATAAAAAAACAGCGTTGTTGTATTTATTCTGAAAAACTATCAATACGTTGAAAACATGATAAAAGTGAATCCCCAATCTCTTCTAATTTACGATAATATTTTATAGACAACAATCTATTATCATACTTGACAACAATTTAATTGATTTCAAAATGATTTTAGCTTATTGGACGATAAAACAGGCGGCGTAATGTGGGTGCATGAACAAGTCTGCCTACCCCTTTAGAGAGCACAGGCCTGAGTATATTTATAAAAAGTAAAATGTCTGTCATGTATTTTAAATGACGTTTTGTTTACAAAAATTAGCCCTTAAATTTGATTTTTTTTTTTGTCATATTTAGAACGTGGCCAAGCACTTAACACGTTAGCTGCGTTGTGAGATCATATTGACCCAAGTTGAACTTTCATCCAATACGAGGAGCAAAATAGTCTTTATTCCCCTGGTGCAGCATAAGATCTCATAGGCATATCCATTAAGGTATATTATTACACGACGCACGGGAAAAAGTCTCATTTGGGTCAGAATGACCTCACAACGCACCAACAGAAAGGTCACGTATTACGGCTTCGCAGTGTACTTGTTTAGCTATTACCTTAACTAAAGCTATAACTTAATAACTGCCTGTTTATCTCGGCCTAAGTGTGAATACAATTGTCAACTTATAAAGCCTTAAAAGTAACTATGAATAAGTTAAATATGATTTAAAAAAAAGTGGTAAATTGTTTATCTAAAAACGTACAAAAATATGTAAATATACAAATGTTCGCGTGGTTGAATAGGCACGTTTTTTAGTCAGTTAGTTACAGTGTATCGATAAAATCACGTTTTCACATTAGTGACCTCTGTTGCTTAGTTGTATCTTCAGAGATAATTTGTATAATAGGTCACAGATTAATTAACTGTTTAGTGTCTAAAATGTTTGAATTTTTTTTTCCAAGAAAAGTCTTGGATACTTATCGGCATTAGGTTGTTTTAGGAGTTTAACGTTTAATTTTATTTCCTACTATACTTATTTCCTACTTTTAATTCTTGTTCTATTTATTTGCAATCGAAAATAGTGTTAACAATAAAATATTTAGCGATATAAATTGTTTTAATAGTATACTTTTAAGGGTAGGCACAGTCATGAGCAAAACTGATATGTATACAATAAAATTGATTACGTATGTTAATGAATTTATGATCGTATATGATAACATTATGTTAACATTTCCGTGTTTGATAATTATTTTTAAGGATGAGTTTGTTTGACATTGTGAGTAAGTAAATAAAGCCGTGGTTGGGTCCCGTATATTTAATAAGGCAGATATAGCGGACCTGTTTTTTTTAAACAATTTTTAAGTTGAAATATCATGGGTACTCTCTTTGGCAACGTTTGTAGGCCAGAGGTAATCAAGTTTGGGCTGTTGGCTAAGTTGCTATAGTGACTATTATGGGTTTAGAATGAATTGAATATATTTGTTAAAATGTTTTTGATATACAGTTTCTTAAGTTTAGTGGCGAAACAAAAGTTTGAAAGACTCTAAAACGAGCCTATAGTTCTGCCAAATACGTTTTTCAAATCAATTTTTATGTTTACTTAAAATTTCCCTCGTCGGCAATAACCAATGGATTGAATTATGTTTCTTGGAGCCTGGAGGATCACCTTTCTTGGAGCGTCCTTGAAGGCGCATGTAGCAACAGATGTTAGAAACGTAGTTCAATAAAACATGTATTGTCATTGATGATTATCAAAGTAAATGATAAATTAATCTGAGGCAGTAAAAAGACGCGATAAGCTTGTAACGAAGCCATGCCCACTGTTGTCGAGCGATTAGAAATTATCTATTCAGAATAGTTAATAAACAAAAGATTTATGTATGGTAATAATAATATTAGATTTAATCTTTTTCTCTTACTATAAACAGAAAAGATTCGATTGTTTGTTTGTTCTGAATAAAAAAAAAAGACTGAACTGTTTTTAATCAACTTTTACGTTATATAAGGTAATACGTTATTTGATATTTCACTAGCAAAAATCTAACATATTAGCGAATAGCCATTGCTTCATTTCGTTTATTTTTAATTATATATGTATGTACAATAACCCGAGTAAAACCGGAATGTTAAAATTGTAATTGAGTTTAAAATTCCATCAACATAAAGTTTAAAAACAAACAAAAGCGAGATCCGTTTACCGCTACATTTCACAATATTATTATATTTTCATAACGTTTTCTTTTTCCTTATTTTAATATTTTTTTTTATATAAAGTAATTCTGACGACACAAAATAAATTCTGAAGCTTTAAATTAAACTATATTTTTAATGCTTGATGTTCTCGTAAAATGTATAAAATTATTATATTAAACAATTCAACAAATTAACCTTTTTTATTTCATCAAAACAACTGATTAAAAAGTGATCTTTATTGTTGGTTATCGAATGCAGGAGTGTTATAACTCACGTTATTTGTTTAACCTTTGACAAATATGTAATATGGACAATGTAGATAAAAAAAAGTAAAAACAAATTGTAATTTTCTATAACTTATGACCATAAGTACCTCAAGGAGGTTTTGTGTGTTTATTTATTAAAGTTCGAATTCGGACTTTATTTATCAAATGAATTCTCGTTTTTTGTTTCGTTTTGTTTCGGTAGTGAAATTGTCGAATTCTTTAAATTTTCATAGTTTAAATGTCATAACCTCGATTAAATGACAGCGACTTAACAAACAATAACTTATCTGTTTGTTTAGCTGTACTAATTAATAGTCTGTGATCTGTGTAGTATTAAATGTTGTCGTTAATTTTTAAAATGCTTGTTAATGTTTATCTTTTTTTTTTAATAAGTTACTAACAGAACAACAGTGTACATCATTGAAAGAATAGAGAATCCATTCCGTTAAGCCAAAACCTTTACATTTCTATGACGTCAAGATTTGATTCTTTTTGTTCTTTCTTCAGACGACAAAAGAAAATATTGTATTGTTAGAGAATGGATAAGTCGAAAGGTCAAGGTCACCCTGGGATTGCGATGACGTAACATAAAGCGGCGGCTCGACGTGGGCGATGCGGCTCACTACTACGGCCCAGTTGGCCGAGCGCTCGGAAGTGACGGACGTGTCATAGGAATTTTGCATATCGGATCAAATATTCTTCGAATCTTACAGTATATTAACGAAGTTAACAGTAGTTTCGAAAATTAATTAATAATTCTTCGTTGTCTCAGCCGATTTGTGTCCACTGCTGGACGTAGGCCTTTCTCATTGATCGCCACAATGTCACCCTCATCCAGCTGGCTCCTGCAATCCGGACCAGATCATCTTTCCATCTTTCATCTTGTGGGAGGTCTACCTACGCTTCGACGACCTGTACGTGTTCGCCACTCTAGGACTTTTCGGCCCCATCGGCTGTCCGTTTTACGAGCAATGTGACCGGTCCATTGCTACTTAAGGTCTGCGATTGTTCGGGCAATGTCGGTTACTTTGATTCTACTACGGATCACATCATTTCTGATGCGATCTCGCAGAGAAACTCCGAGCATTGCCCTTTGGATGGTGATCTGTTTTAGGGTACTCGTTGTGAGGGGCCACATCTCAATACCGTATTTCAACGCTGGCATTTAATAATTATTGTTAAAATATTAGATATAAAAATAATTGTAGTAGTAAAATTTAAGATGCTCTGTTGTCGGATTGATAGTATAAAGTGGTATAAAGTATAGAATAAAAGAATAAAATAAAAAAATCAAAGATTTGATCTAAACATTTTACTAAAAACAACAATTTTCCATTCATACAATACAATACAACAAAATACAATAAATGTCACGTTTCAATTCATACAAAAGATACAAAAATACAAATTAATTTAGATACAAGCAATGCACTTTCTAAATACATAGGCGGTTTATTGCTTTCATTCATATTGTATAATCTATGATTAAAAAAAAAATGTATTTCTAAAATAAGGTACTCTTGTTTGTCGTCTTGTCAAACAATTTAATATTTCGTCAAAATATAAATATGAAATTTCAGAGCTTCGTAAATGGTCAAAATTTAAACTCCGTAATTAAATAAATATTATTTTCAAGTCGTCAATGCATATAACTTTTTTCTTTTTTATTTCGTTTTCGGATAGTTGTTACGCATTTCCTATTTTTACATAAAATATTATTTTTGTGTAAGACATTTCCTCGTTGGCGGTGGACTTAAAGATTCAGTGGTCGGAGGTTTGAGGGTCGTCTCTGAGGAGTAACTCTGTGACGGAGTATCAGAACTGTCAGTTTTATCTTCGGATGTTTTAGCATGTATTAGTTCTTCTGATTTACTGGCTTGTGCTGCAATTCTGGCTAATTCTTGATTGATTTTGGCGATCAATTGTTCCACTGCGACGGGCCAGCGCTGCGCGGGCACGGTGTGCGAGGGAGAGAGACGTGCATCAGTCATCACGGCCAGTCGGACACTGTTCGCGTATTGTATCACTGTTAGGGACATGCCTGAAACATATTTTATTTTAATTATCCATATAGTTGTTACGTTAACTGCCACGCTTTGTGAAGTTAATGATTATATATATCAGTTCTATATTTATGAATTTTATTGTTTAAAAATTGACGTTGTGATTAGTTTTTTGGAATGTTCAAAGGATGAATGAGACAAGACAATTTTATGTAGGAAAAGTAAGTGACAGTGTCGGTAAGACGGCCAAGGACGGTTTAT
>JAABKM020000031.1:1264692-1276278 GCA_016277805.2 Papilio aristodemus | reverse complement strand
AAATAATTTCAGTCGACACCTTGTTTTGTAAAATTATTAAAAGATAAGTTTAAATAAAGATCAAATATCTAACATTATATTATTAAAGGAACACACTAGCACAAATATAAGTTAGAATGAATGAAATAAAATTAAATATTTAGCGCATATTCAAACACTTGTCTATAATAAATACAAAAACCTACAATGTCTTACACAAATTGCATTGTTATTTCATAAATAGTTTAGTTCTTTTCTATTTATTGTCTTTTGCACTCTGTGGATGTTTTATTTTTTGTTATTGTTAAAAATAAGTAGTAGTGCAACAATGTAATTAATTGTGTACTTCCCTTATATAGTTGTCATATAGATTTGTATTACTATTTAAAGTTTTACATATATAAATAGTATGTAAAAATATAACACATCTTAATAATATTACAAGATGAGATGGGTACATTGTCTAAAGTAAAAAAATGTAATCGTGCTTAAAAAAATCAATAATAAATTTTAAAGTTTATAAACGTGCGTGTACTACACTTGAGTTAATCCAACGCAACCGGCGACAAAGTCAACGGTGGCGGGTGACGTCACTCCAGGAGCGAAATCACCAGAGCAAAATTTAACCGTCAGAACGTAAACCAGGAGCAACCGTTGCTTCTGGAGGAGCTACTGGAGCAGGAAAAACGTGAACAAGAACGTGAGGGCGGAGAGTGGTCGGGCGCGGGGACGGGAGCGGCGGGCACCGCGGCGGCGGCCGGCGTCGGGACGGGCGTGGGCAGCGTGAGCAGCGCGGCGGCCCCCCCGGCGCCGCCCACCGTCGCGCTGTTTACCGTGCCGCCGCCCCCGGCACCCCCCGCACCACCCGAGCGCCCGCTCACCGAGGCCGACCACCATGCGCGACTTCTCTACGAGCAATGGCTAGACCAGTACAACGCTTTCGCCGTCGACCAGCTGCGCTACTACGAGACGGAGGTCCAGAAGCTGCGCAAGACCCGCAAGGTGAGCCGCGTAGCTGCTTTCGTGTTTGTGTGCTTACAGTAGTAGCGTGTTACACTCCCCCGTGTTTCTTAAATCTTTCCCACAGGTCGTGTATTATTTGGGATGAAAGTATGATTAGCACTGTGACTAACTCGGGACTTAAGTGCACCTCGTAATTTATCCAATACACCGTCTCTGTATGTGTGGTTTACTTGCAGTCGCTGAACAGCAAGCAGCGTCAGTTACGTAAATCCGGCAATGAGTTGATGCCCAACGACGCAGCGGCGCTGCAGCAGGTGTCTACGCAGCAGCAGGCGTTACAGAAGCATCTCGAATCTGCAAGGAAGCAAGCCAGGCAACACAGCACGCTCATACAGGTTTTTTTTATTACTTAATTTTGTTCAGATTAAACAAATGGAATATCCATTAATATTATTTTACATTTTTAGGAATATCAAACTAAACATCGACAACAGAATCCTCAATTGACACAACAAACCATCGTTAACTCGCAACAAATATCAAGCAACCAAGGTGTTTTTAGTCAAAACCAAAATGTGGGACAATCGTCTCAGATGCAGCAGAATACTATTAATCGTCCGATGCAGATCGGTCTGCAGGGAGCACCCTCTCAGCAGCAGCAGACGCTCATACGAACACAACAAACCGTTTTAAATTCTGACGGGCAACCGATCTCACAACAGAGAATAGGATTAGTAACTTCGCCACTCAGTGCACAAGGGAGAATCCTACAAGGGGGTCGAACACTTGTTATTGAGCAAGCTGGAACGCCACAACAACAATTAGTGAGACAACTCTCCGGCGTCCAAGAGAGGCCCCAATCGGTCGGTGGAATGGTGCAATTCAGTCAGCAGCAGCTTTCGGGCGTTCGAGGCACGATACCGGCGGGCAATCAGATGCCGCGGCAGCCAGGCTCGCGGCCTGCCATGTCACCACTACATGTGCAATCTCCACACTCGCAGTCTCCACTACATTCACTGGCCCCGCAGTCGCCGTTGCACCACCTCACCTCGCCGATGCAATCGCCGCTACATTCGCAACAGTCACCGTTGCATCACACGTCTCAGTCACCTCTACATCAATCGACGCAGTCTCCGCTTCACACACAACAATCTCCACTTCATTCGCAGCAATCCCCGATGCATGTCCAACAAACGCAGAATATGCCACAACAATCGCCCATGCATCCGCAGCAGTCCCCGATGCATCCGCAACAATCGCCGATACATCAGTCGCCGCTTCACGCCCAACAGCAGTTATCGGCGCAACATTCACCTATGCATCCGCAACAGAGCCCTATGCATCCTCAGCAGAGTCCGATGCATCCTCAGCAGAGTCCCATGCATCCACAACAAAGCCCAATGCATCCACAACAAAGCCCGATGCACTCGCAGCAAAGTCCGATGCATATACAGCAGTCGCCGTTGCATACGCAACAATCTCCAATGCAATCTTCGATGTCACCACAGCATTTCCTTCAACAATTGCAAGCACAAAGAACTAGTCCTCAGTTACCAACGCCCAGTCGCAGTCCACAGGTTTGTGTATTTTTGAAATATTGTAACAAATAAATATTTATAGTTAGACTTATAACATGATGTAATTAATTAAATCAGACGGTCATTTGCTAAGGGTTTAATAAATTAAATTACAGATCTATCAACAGTCACAAATTCAGAGCCCTGTTGCTTCTCATTCGCCTCAACTACAAAACGTAAGTAATGTTTTTAAAATCAATGCTTAGGGTGATTTATTTCTAGCATAGTATAAAAATGTTTTATTTATTTTCAGAATGATTATTCTACTGGTAGATTTTCGAGACCTGCCGCGGGATGCTCTCCATTACCGACACGTTTCGCAAGACCCCCTCATCATCAACAGGGTAATTAAAGCATACAAAAAAGTTTAATTTAAATATTTTGTCACAATATATGACTTATATACTTTTTTAGGTATGAGAGTCGGTGTACCCTTCGGGAGTCGTCAACAGACTTCACCGCTCGGCAGTCCGCAACCATTGCCATCCCCAGGCAACACTGCCAATGAAATGACTGTGAGTGGAATATAGTAGATTAATAATTACATACATAGGTGTGATACAAATATAAAAACTAACAATACTGCTGTATGTGCTTGTCTTATTCAGCATCTTTTTTACAACTACGATTATTATATATATTAAAAAAGTAATTAAATTATATTCCAGCGTCAACAACTGCTACAGAGGCAGCAGTATAGTCCGATGGGCGGAGCCCCTGCGTCCCCATCGTTATCGCGCTCTCCACATGTGGCGCGCACGCCCACACCTTCAGCATCGCCTGCAGCGTCGCCCGCGCCCAACCATCAGGAACATGGCGGCGGCCATCACCATCACATGGCGCCCGACGACCAAAGGGGAGGCGGGCGTCCGCACAAAGTCGCCCCCGTCCCGCCCGGATATAGATACTTCAAAATCGGTCTTTTCGGAGGCGCTCCCATTTGGCCCAAAGAAGAAGAACGAAGACATCCTTCACATTTGAACAAAGTCTCAATACTCAAAAGACGAACTCCCCCTCGACCGCGGTTTGCGGGGAAAACTGCCGCACCGAGTGAAAGATCGGAAGAAATCGGAGAAACAAGCGATGGTCGAAAATATGTTCTTTATGCGACCGACGGGGTAGAATATACAACGACTTCAGATGACGCTGCGCGTATGAGTTTCTCCAAAGACGATAACGACGACGACATAGAAGAGTTCGTGGAACACCTGGACGACGATGATATAGTGGTCGTCGAGCCCGGTGCGATATCGCCGGAGGAGCGCATCGCTACCGAGGAGGACTTCGAGGAACTCATAGATAGCGGTAAACCGGAAGACGAAATGGAGGAAGAAACATCTCACCAAGACAAATGTTTAACGAGGACTGAAACTACCACAAAAACCGTTGCAGTAATTAGTCTCGCTACTGCGAAACAGTCCTCGGCTAATGTTCAGCAGTATAAAATAGTTAATACTTCTCAGAGTTCAGCGCTCTCCCGTCTACCGGTGCTCAACGCTACGATGTTATCTCAACATGCTAGTACAAAAATTATCAACGATTCGCAAGCCACGGTCGCGTCTGTTTCTATAGCCAACCAAACTATTTCTGTACCAGTTTTGAAGAACCTTGCAGTCCCTATTGCAAGCGTAACTGGCCATGCCGGTGGTCCCAAACCTCAAATAAAGAAAGTACCTCTTAATCTCACAAATCCACCTTTGACAGTCAATATGTCATCTCAACCTCTCTCTAAGCCGATCAGTTCGGTAATAAGTGTTATATCGTCTAATGTACCTAAAATTACTAACTTAAATCCTGTGATTAGCCTCGCGACTTCTAACCCTGGAGGGTCGAGACTTCCAGTGTCAATTTTAACGCAGCATCAAGTGAAACAAAAAATTGTGAAAACAATCGAAAAACCTATTGCATTGTCGCTATCTAGTACTAAACTGTCGAGCTTATCGGTAACCCACGATGTTACTCTGCCGGCCAAAATATTCCAAGATGACGCTGCATCTCCTGATAGCACTGTTTCCGCTGAAAATAGTGACTTGCACAATCCTAGTACATCAGTGTCTCTGCTCAGTTTAACATCGCACGGGTCTCAGAAAGATCATAAATCTTTAACTATCATGAAAGAATCAAACAAAGATATCGACATTGAGACTGAAATAAGCCAGCAAACTGAATTACCTCACACACTCTGTATAACAGATAGAACACCGCTACTTTTAGGAAAGGCAGATATAAAGAGTCCTGATCCAATTCCTGAAAAAATTCCTGATAATATAATGGAAGGTGATGATGAAGATAAACCAGAGGACAATTTACAGAGTAATTTGTTGCTCGCATACAATAACACTTCAATTCAGACGCCGTCAACAGAGGCTAAACAAGATGAAAGTGTTGTTAAAACAATAAAGGCTATAGCAAACCAAACTAAAGAAATGGTTATCGATTCGAATATGCAGATAACATCTGATATGACACAAGAATCAGTTCAGATATCTATTCCATCGCCAACACCTTCCCAAGAAAGGTATCTTAATGACATAACTATGCGGGAACATTCGGAAGCGGTCGAGGGAAATACAAAACATGTGGAAACCTTAGAAGACATGCTTTGTATTTTTGAAAACATAACAGATGATTCAAAAAGCTATGGAGTGAAACATCCAAATCAAAAGCCGAATGCTCATTCTAAAACTACAAATCAGAACACGAGCGTGAATACGCCAACGAAACAAGACAGTAAAGAAATTCAAGAGAAATCAGTTTTATTAAAACGTGAACAAGAGAAATTAACTCTACAGTCCACCACCGTGCCGCAGTTGTCTCCGCTATCGCAACCTGCAGAACTAACTTCTAATATGGCTAACGTATCACAACAGCTACGTACTATCATGTCTTCACTGAACACAAACTCATCAAAAGTAGAATCTCAAAATGTATCTGTCATGAGAAAAAATAGTGATGCTACCACCCCAACTCAAGTGAACTTTGAAAATCTGTTACCGTCTTCTAAAGTAGAAGTGACCACTTCACGTCCTTCTCCCATTCAAAGGATCGAGAAGCCACAGACATCAGTTCATAGTTCAGAAAGTATGCCCATCAGCGCGGCTCAAATGATGGGTTCGCGTGTAAACACATTGTCGACTATGGGACAAATGAGGAAGTCACCTACTGTGTCACCAATAAACTCCCCAGTAGGTATACAAAGTTCCTTAATGAAGTCACCTGCACAGCCGTCTCTAATATCTAATCAATCTTTTACGCAAAATGAAGATTCTATTGTTGGTACTGTGGCATCATCATCACAGGTAATCCAAATGCCAGCCCTTTCAAAAATCCATAGCAATTCGTCTGCACCTGTATCTTTAATCCATTCCAGTAATACTATTACCACAAGTATTAGTGGTTTTCAGAAAGGTCAACCGTTACCCACGAGTATATTGGGCCACACCTTACTTCAACCTACTCGACAGATCAGTACTAGCAACATCTCATTCAACTCTCATAATATTAGTTCCAGTCAACCACCCGCTTTAGTAATGACGTCTAGAGCAGTAATGAGTAATAAAGAACCAGCGCCGAATGTTACTGTCCGAATGACCCAAATGCAAATGAAGTCTAATCAACCATCTGGTTCGATAAATTTTATAACATCATCAAAATTGTTACATACGCAACTAACGTCGCCATTAAAAAGATCGAAATCGACCGATGAACCTAAAAGCGAGGTGATTGTCGGTCATATACAGCCTACGAAAAGGCATAGTGTGGAATCGGTAACGGTTAAATCTGAACCTATGGAGACAGATGAACCTAACACAACCGCAAATTCAAGTGACAACTCTGCGAATAAAAATACTGGCGCCGGTAATCAAAGGAATGACGAGTCTCAAAATGTTCTTCTGAAGCAACTTTTACAGACAACAACAACAGCAGCGACTGTGGTCCCACAGCGTACGATGACAATACAAAGGACGGCACCTGCCTTAGGAACTATTTCTTCGTTAGAGGCTCAGTTAGCTAGACCTTCGATACCACCTCCAACTTTAGCTTTAACTCAAGAAGTAGAAATACCAAATAATTCTCCGAGACATTTGACTACAGTCAGTTCCAGTTTCAATAATCGTCCGATACAAAATACAATTCCTACATCATCGATTTCACCGTTAAGTCAGACATCGACACAATCATTAATGGACGTGCGGAAACAACCGATAAAAATTATGTACAAGGAAGAAACAACACCGGTTCCAGAAAGTTCGCCAACAATTAAATCGACGCCAACGTATTCAATGAATTTAGAAAACCAACAAACTAACCCAACAATTAAGAAAGAGGTCGCTCCTCCGCAACAGAGTCCAGTACATAGGCCATTTACACCAATGGACGTTAAAAAAGAGTTGCTAGATGAAAGCTCTCAACAATCTGCCACATCTGGTATTTCTACGGCATCCGATCAAGGAAAATTAGACCAACCAATGAAAGAAGAATATCCCGAGAGTGTGACTATGGACTCGACGTCTGAAATAAACGCTCCGGAAACTGCCACCGAAGCCAAAAAACGTAAGAGACGGGAATACCAGCAAAAGAAGCGCAAACAAATGCAAATGAATATGAAAGCCGCCGCCGAAAATAACTTGAGTTCCACAAACGCTAAGAAACGACCGCGAAAAGGTTCTAGATATGAGGAGGACTATGACACGTTTATTGACAATTTAATGACTCAGCTAAGATTATTACCGCCGATGCAAATTCAAGAACCTACGCTTACTACCAATTTTTCAGTTTGTCCTTTGTTCGGATCCGGAGATTTATCTAAATTGAAAAGTAAAGACTACGATATTTTAAAAGGCGATCTTACCGGAGAGTTTGGGAATGCTAAAATACCAAACGTAGCAGATTATTATAACACTAAACCATTCGGGGATGAAGAACCATTACCAGAAAAACAAGCAACTTCCACCCAGCGAGGTTTCTACGACCAAGAATTCCCGCCGATAGTGTTTGACGAAGACCCAGAAGATAAAAAATTGGACTTTATTTGCAAAGAAAGGGATACAGATACACCCGATAGCATCATCAGCTGTTCTAGCCCCGAAGGATTTGAAATTGATCCTGTAGACAGATTCCCGGGTCTGAGACTGATCGATGACGACGATGAAGAGGACGATAGTGATACACCGTCAGGAAAAATGTCGCCTATAATACCTCTGATCGCTCCGATACCAATACGCATGAAGCCATTGTCTGTGTGTCAAGTCAAAGACGAAGAAGAATGCCAGAAATCAATAAAGAGTGTTGACACTAACTCACCGCTGAAAACTAAAATTGATGATTCTCCAGGAAGCACCGAAAGTAATGAAAACGTTACGGTCACGCTAACACTCACCTCGGGAGCGGCTGAAGACATTCTCGGTGTTTTAAAGGAGCTCGCCGGTATTCTTCATATACCGCCTCCGACTTCATATCAAATAATCGAAAGGACAGCTACGCCGCCTTCTCATAAACTGGGATTGTATAGATCCAAAGGAAAAGACGGAAAAGAAGGGACACCTATCGACATCCAGAGCATATTAAACGGAGCGGCGAAATTCTGCCGGCACTGCGATGTCGTAATATTAGATTCAGTCGTACGCGCAAAAGCCTCCGAATTCCCTCTACTTTCGGCGAACAAAGGAAACGCCGAGGAAATTCTTTGTGACAGTGATTCCGAATTATATTTTTGCAGCACTCAATGTTATGAGAGATTCGCCTGGAGACCTACCAATATCATTCTTGACGGTAAGTCGAAGAGTACTATCAAAGATGACAGTAAATCGGAAATCGAAAACAACCTATCGAAAGATAGGGACGACTTTGACACGGCGTCGACGGAGAGCATGGAGACGGACGATTTAGATATAAAACCGGACATAAAGGATGAAAAGATGGACTTGTCGTTTATAGATTCATTAGACAACGATGAACTAATGAAAGAAGTCGGTGACGACGTCAGTGCTCTGGACGAAGACCTGAAGAGCGTGGAGCAAGATGATAAAAGTAACCAAAGCGTCGAAAGAGAGAAATACAGGGGCATTCGCTACAAGGCGTGGTCGCCGGGCTGCATCGGTCCGCCGGTTAAATATAAGCGGCCCACGGACAGGGAACTGACGGAATTAGTGTTCAGAACCGGTGTCGCTATTATGCCGGTGACGAATGAAGACGCCCGTAAATGTGAATTGTGTGGAATACAAGGCGACGGCGTCGGCGACGGCGTTTCGAGGCTGTTGAACTGCGACGTCGACCGCTGGGTGCATCTGAACTGCGCGCTGTGGTCGGAGGGCGTGTACGAGACGGTGAGCGGTGCGCTGATGAACGTGGACGGCGCGCTGGCGGCCGGCATGAGCGCTGCGTGCGCCGCCTGCCGCCGGCTCGGCGCCACCGTGCGGTGCTTCAAGGTGCGCTGCGGCAGCGTCTACCACCTCGGCTGTGCCGTCAAGGACAACTGTGTCTTCTATAAGAATAAAACGGCGTTTTGCGCTTCACATGCTCCTAAGGTGAGGACCGCTATTCCTTTATAAATAAATTACTAGGGTTTTCAGTAAACATGCGAATAGTCAAATATTTGAAAACTTACGTTATGTACGATATTTCCTTGTTTTGACTGAATTGAATAAAAAATAAACCGCTTATTGCATTTTTTTACGATAATATGTTACTTTTTAATGGTGTCTAATTCTATAATAATAATAGATGTGATTCCCCACAGAATGAGAAAGACAATGAGCTGACGACGCTGAGCGTGCAGCGGCGCGTGTTCGTGTCGCGCGACGAGCAGCGCCAGGTGGCGTCGGTGATGCTGCATTCGGACGCCAACCACCTCATCCGTGTCGGCGGCCTCATCTTCCTCAGCCCCGGACACCTGCTGCCGCACCAGCTGCCCGCCTTCCACACGCCCAACTACATATACCCCATCGGATACAAGATCGTAAGTTTAGTACAAAGTTAAATTTATTTAGTGAAAGTATGGCTGAGTGTCTAGGAGGCGTGTTTGGCGAACTTAAATTGTCAAATGTCTTCACTGACAGATATGTGTGGCTAGTTATTTACAATCATATTATCGCAGGTACGTTTCTACTGGTCGATGTCGCGCGCGAACAGCCGCTGCCGCTACCTGTGCTGGATCTCGGAGGAGGAGGGGCGGCCGCGTTTCCACGTGCGCGCGCAGGACGAGTCGCGCCGCGAGCTGTGCGCGCCCACGCCGCGCGCCGCCTGGGCCGCCGTCAGTATCTAACACAACACGTTCTTTACAGCTGTGGCGGTCGACTTCTCTCTACTACATTAGTACTTCTGAAGCTCTTGTGTCGTTTGATGTTACTAGTGACAAGTCTTGTAGTAATGTGCTAGTCAAAACAAAAATTAAATATCTCTTTGAAGAGCTTTGTTATACAATCAAATGTAAAAGCATGCAGATAATACCAAATAGCGTAGACTAAATTACGATGCGACTTTTTTTG
Source organism: Papilio aristodemus (assembly GCA_016277805.2). Lineage (NCBI taxonomy): Eukaryota > Metazoa > Arthropoda > Insecta > Lepidoptera > Papilionidae > Papilio > Papilio aristodemus. The sequence continues at coordinate 1,266,272 of JAABKM020000031.1, read as the reverse complement.
TTACTACTGGTTAGTGAGTTGACTACAAGAAGTTTACAGTCTAAAATAGCTTTTAATTTGAGGTAAATTTGTATTTTTTGTTTTTAATATTTCTGTTTTATGATATTTTCTTATTTTTTTGTACAACGTTAGGTATTAGACGCAGTGGCGGCGCTACGAGAGAATCGCGGCGAAGAGGGCGTGCTCAAGCTGTGGCCCAACTACGTGACCGGGGAGGACCTGTTCGGCCTCACCGAGCCCGCCGTCGTGCGCGTCCTGGAGAGCTTGCCCGGTCCGTGCCACTCGTACCTTGTACTATTATCATGCTAGGAATATTATTACTATATATGACTATGATGGTAGAGCATAAACTATCATATACAGTTTTCAAGGGAGTGTACGTGATGCAATGATGAGAGTATGTATTTATTGTATGTGCTCTTTCACAGATATAAAAGAAAAAAAAGAACAATAAAATCTACAATTCAAAATAACATTACGGATATAAAATTAAAAGGTGCTTTAATCTATTTCGTTTACAATTTACGTTATTGAATCAATAAACTTGTTAATTTATGTAAGTCAAAAGTTATTGATATAAGTTCATCATGTTATTACCGAGCAGCGAGAGGTGCCCGCACGAGGCCAGCCTCCGCCCAGTACCGACCTACACTATTTAGAAAATAGTCTATAAGTAATATATTACAGATCATAGTCTGTAACTTTTTTACACATATTGGTATGTTGCAATAAATAGGGCTTTGCTTATATCAAAATACGGGGTTGTTTTTTTTTTTCTACGATAGTGTGCTTGATAAAGATTATTGGTATTTGGTCGGATATCTTAAACATGAAATTTTGCTTATAGTATTTTTGTGAAACAACTAAATGTATTCGTGTGTTACAGGTCTCGCAACGTTACCAGCCTACCGTTCTAAATTCGGCCGTTCGGCGCTGCTAGAGGGCGGGCTGGCGGTGAACCCGTCGGGGTGTGCGCGGTGCGAGGCGCGCGGGCGGTGCGCGTGGCGACGCACCGGGCCCCCGCGAGCGCCGCGCCCGCACGCCCCGCCCGCCACGCCGCCCCCCGACCACCCCGCCTGCCCCTACTCCAAGCAGTTCGTGCACACTAAGAGCTCGCAGTACAAGAAGATGAAGCTCGAGTGGCGCAACAACGTTTACCTCGCCCGGTCAGTGTACTGCCACCGGCACCGCCATCCAATAGTTCATAGACGTTCCCTGCTCTGGGGAATTCCTCCCATATAGATCGGTCCTTGCCGTCCTCGTGCATATGGAGGACTGTTCACTAAATAAAGTAGAAAAGAATACATAATGATAGAAATAGGAAATTACAATTTTCAGTAATGAATATTTTTAGCTTATTGCGTGGTATGAAGATATTATATTTTATTAAGCTTCTGGTTTATTTTCAGATCCAAAATCCAGGGACTAGGACTGTACGCCGCCCGGGACCTGGAGAAACATACCATGGTCATCGAATATATCGGAGAGATTATCAGATCAGAGTTGTCGGAGATACGAGAGAAGAAATATGAGGCCAAGGTGAGAAAAGAAATCTTCCAACACAATTGAATTATATCCGT
>JAABKM020000031.1:930862-943506 GCA_016277805.2 Papilio aristodemus | reverse complement strand
GACCGACAGTAATGCCGACGAAAAATACTGTAATCATATGGATACCATCAATTCTCACCGACTCAGACTGTACAGGTGGAAGCACGAGAAAGCACTAAAGGTTAACCATTGTTGGACTCCAAGTTATTTCATGCATTTCTCACCTCTTGGGTCACTCTCCCTCTTATAGTCATGGCAGGAATATTCTCGCTGTAATCAGTCAAGTACAATACAAGAAAGCAATGTTTTTACAAAATATATAAAGGTAAGATATTAGATTTTTGTTGATACTCCGCCCGCCGCCGCCTTTACCAACAATAATAATATACTTGAGCACCAGATGTCGCGGAATGAGAGCCAAATGGAAATCATGTTTTTCATCTCTATTTATATTAAACGGTAACTTTAATAGAAAAAACGGATTATATTATACTTAAATTGGATCACATTATAAGAACTACGTTACAATGATTGCGAATAAATATTATACGAGAAAAGAAAGAGGATACGACGAGGTAAATTTTTTTAAAAAGATTGAAGGAATATTTTAAAAGTTTAATCATAAAGTGAATTATATCTTGGAAAGGAAAATTAAAACATTATAATTTTAGTGTAATTATTAAAGATAAATAAATAAACACTCGCGGTAAATAAATACGCAGAGGGGTTAGCAAGGATTACGGATTTTCAATTAAGCGATCCTGACGCACTTTTATCGCTAAGACATTCCCATATCTACATATATGTATCATGTATTAATATTAATGCCATTCTTTAATATATCACTTTTTATAATCTCATTATAGCAAAAATAGCAATACTATGTCTGTATTTTTATTAATTTCCTATAAATTTATTAAATTAAAATCGAACTTAAATTAGTGTAATTTTTATATAGAATGTTTTCATTGCTTTATATAAAATTCTACAAGAGAAATTGGTTTTTACAGACGGTTAGAGATAAGTTATACGACACATTAAATACTCGAGGACTACATTATTCTGTGTCTGTTAGATCTCACTACCCTTGAGACAAAAGCTGAAAACTAATTCTAAAACTCGTAGATGCAAAATGGTGAATCGTTGTCATTGATACGACATCATTTATTTGTTCTTTTGTGTAGGCTAAATGAGCAACTAACCACATATTAAGGGATCACCGTCATCCATGACCGTCTGATGTGCTGTCGGCCTTTAGGGAAAATACCTCATGTTGATTTGAAAATACTAGCAGTATTTTTAAGACATAAAATCTTTGTGGCATACAAAGATTTTTCACAGACAGATAGTTTTCATTGTTGACGTCAATTATGTTTAGAAAATTCTTCACAGATATGTTATTGAATGCTGACACAGAGAAAAATGTATTTTCCATCTCGATTTAGATGGTGTTGTTTGCAATTGTTTCCGAATGCAAGTCGCAGCGGAGTAACAAGCTGAACACTTCTGGGAAATTTACACCGAAGTAAATATTGTACGTCGTGCTTTGCAAATAACCGTTAGCGTGGCCTCGAACTGTTCGAAAGTTAAATGTGTGCACCACGTCTCAAGTACTCATGGTCTCTTATTCCCATTTCTTATTTTCATACGCTTGAAATTTATTCGTTTTTATAGCTTATTTAAATGCAGTAAGTTTTTTTTAAAACTCACACTTTCTTGTAATTACCTTAGTGTTTAACTTAAAGTTATGGAATGATAATAGACTAGCAAAGCTTTTGTAGAAATGCTAAATAAAGTGGCAGTAGACCGGACATAATACTTGTGTTATGGATGAACGATGAAACCAAGTTTTTAGTATGAAGGTCACGTATAGGACGACACAGCACAGGGTTCCGCAAGATATATCCGTGACCTATAAGAAATTGTGCTTGTAAGTGGACCAATATATCCCATGACAAACTTTGTAAAACTGTTCAAAAATATCCTACACCTCTGAAAACATGTCTACGAACGACCTCGTAACATTCAAGTCGTAGTTCAAAAAAAGGTGGTAAGAAACATGTGAATATAACCATTGAAACATAACCTTATTTCGTTGTAGATTTAATCGTCGCACTCAACTTTGCGACGAATTCTAAAGTGCGCATTCCGCCACTTACCGCACTGCGACATACAAGAACATTTTCTATTTCTCAACTTTACGGTCAAGTGATTCCAAGCGTACGGGAAATTATTATTTATCTCTTTATGTTTAATATTTATTTGTAGATTTGTTTTTTTTTTTATATTTCATAAAGTGTAAAATTAACAAATAGATTTTAATAACTTTTGTCGTTTAAATAAAGTCCTTACAACATGATCCCCTTCAATTAAAAAAAAAAAATACTTTTTATTTTTATCAAATTTGAATGTTATTTATACCACATGTTTGTTACTCAACTTTCTGCTCATGTTTTGTGTAAACTTCTGTCAACAGTATAACAATGAATAAATTGTCATCTATTTTAATAACAGCTAAAGTTTGAGAAGTTTGAACTCTGTCCAACTGTTTTCGGAAATTTAAATTAAACTGCACCTGCAAAATAGTGCCGTCAAATAATTTATGCTAAAAGTTCGAACTGTCGTGAACACTTGTGAAGTCTTTTTTTAATTCTTCGCTACGTGTCTTGCCCTATTTCAATTTTTTTTAAGGAAATAAGAACTTATTAAGAAATAAAAAAGAAACAACGTACCTCTGCCTAAAAATATAATTTTATTTACTAACTTTCCGTTTCCGTCGTAACTTGTGTAAATTTAATTTTGTAAGGGTTTAGATTTACCTCCGGATAGATTTTCGTTTAATTTACAGCCTTAAAAATTCATATAAAAGAAAACTGAAAATAAAATTTCACGTAACTAGATTCTTACATCAAGTAACTTTAACTATGAGTTGACGTATCATTAAGGATCCTCTTTTAGATGATGTGTTTTTAAACGGACTTAGGAAATACTTGACTTTAAAACAAACGTTGGCGATGCACTTCCAGTCTTTACCCTTGATAAAGTGCCGTGCGCGGTGTAGTGCTCGGTACACATGCCCATGGATGAAGCTCGTGGAAGTACTTTAAAGAAATTGCTTTTTCTTAGATAGTTTATTAACCAAACAGGTTGCTCATGTCCTTAGCTTTGGTGAGTATTGTATCGGTTAATAATCGTTGTTTACTTTTAATCTTTGATTGTCCCATCAAGTCATTATATCATAGTTATGCCTCTTCGATTGCAATTTTATTCTTATTCTTGTAAAGTTTTAGTTTTTTTAATGTGCTCATTTGATACATAAAACTCTAAATAGGATAATACGTTTCGCATTTAGATTATTTGTCGCCTTAGAAATAAAATTAAAACAGTTCTTTTTTTCTAGAATTTAAATGATACAAATCAGAACAGTCATTAAAATTGTATGTTAATTGTTACTTAAACCAATTCGGAGACTACTAGTTGGTACATTTAAATCAAATTGAAATATAATAAAAAAGTGTGAAAGTGCATTAGGATTAAAAAAAACCTAAATATAAGATTAGGTTTGTAGGTGTACCATTCGGTATCCTCCGCCCATATCCTCGTCTGATTGGGCTTCTTATTTTAATATTCATTAGAGCGCATTAAGCTAACTCGGTTTGCTGCGTGAAGAGAAACTAATTTTGGTGACGCATATTTATGATGCGGGCTCTGTAGGCGGCCTGGGTTATTTAGTTACGCGTTTTCCAGTATTATATTTACGTATAAATGATTGCAATTAAGTTGTATTCCACTGAAAAGAGCATTGGTAACATAATTAGTGGGGTTAAATTCCTAAAACTAATACGGTACACAACATGTTTCATATTTGTATGCCCTAGATTTTTCCGATGAACTTTTTGACGAAAATATAATTATTTTTGAGATATGATTCACTCCTTCACTGATACCTTATTGCAGCAATGAAACTAATAAACCTATCAATTTGATAAATACCATGTTAATTTTAAATAAATTAGAACTGCAGGCCCCATTTAATATTCACTGTATTTTAATTAATTTTATATTTAATGTTATATTACGAAGTAATTTAATTAAATTTTATTTTAACGGTAACAAAATTCATTGGAAATTATTATTCCAATGAAATTTATTCATAGACGTGGAAATTTATAATATGAGCACTTTAATATTTTATGGTTTTAATTAATATGAGGTCGTTGAACTTGAGCTGGCTGAGGTGAAGGATGCGATAGGAAATGTTTTTTTTAATGATTATGGGGAAGACTGCGCTATACTTAATTACATACATAAGATAATATAATTATATTATCCTTTGTATCAAATTTCACGTCGAAACCGGTGAAACCCCGAAGCTAAACTAGTTTTTTTAAAAAAAAGTCTTTTACTGGTTCAATAAAGCAATTATTCTTGTCTTCCCTTTAAACAAAAAATCTCAAGTTAATTGCGAAACTTTTGCAGAATACAAACAACAATATCCGGCGCGGACATATTGGCTTCTTCCCCGCCTATAAAATGTTTGAACACAAGAACAAGCATAATTTTGTCGAGTTACATACAATATTGGTAATATTACATTTACAAAGTTTTAAATGAAATACTCTTATATCATTATTACATATTTTAAACATACTGTTATACTGTTGATATAAAGGATGCAATGTAGTATCCCGTTGCGTATATAAATAACTGGATTTATTATTTAGTTTAAATATTTTAACCGATACCGAGTTATAAAAAAACATAAAGATATTTCACTGAAATTAAATTTCACATGAATAAAAATGTCACATAAATAAATAACATTTTTTACATATCAACTACAATATTTCATTTCCATGGCCTGTGATAAGGACCCTGATCCGTTGACATTACTCGAAAAATGACATTTTTCCAAAATTATTTTTTTTTGTGCAGGTACTATATTTTTAAAATAATACTGAGAATAATCAGTTTACTTTGCGGTGCGTATGTTTAATCTGATTATTACTTAAATAATTTTATAATTATTTAGGTGCAACTAGTGCATCTATATCTATCTTTTTCGTCGTATGTTTCTGTCCTATAATATGATAGGGAGGCGAGCCTGTCACCACACTGGGCACAATTTCAAAAACCGGGCTGATATTGTACAAAAAACTCAATACAACATTTTCCGGCCCGAGATTCGAATCTAAGACATGATAATTGCAGTCGTAATGTGATACAATTCCGCCACAGAGTTCGCTAAAAAGGTAAGCAAATAGCACCTCATATTATATCTTAGTACGGTAGGTACCTTACAACTCTGTACTGTTTATACATGACCTTTGAAGAATTCTAAAGATTTAACTGTACTATACAGTTGTAAATTAGTTTTGTTAATTTGTTCTTGTATTCACGTTAATTTACCTGGTCTCTATTAATTCAAGCGTCATGCTAAGCTGAGACGGGAAATGAAATCTGCATAAGAGCAATAATTGCTTGCTGTAATGCTTTCTAAATTGTCAATTATACCGCGGTTCAGTAAACATTAACTAGCGGCAACCTCGACGACATTTAATATGTTGAAGTTGTTTCCTAGTTAAATATCCAACTTATACACAAATAAATTATCAGTGGCGTAGTTTACCCAAGATGGGATCCGTATTTTATTTTTTAGTATATTGTTCATCAATTTTACTCTGCCTACCCCTTAGGGGAATATAGACGTGAGGTGTGTGTTGTCATTTTTTTCAATTTTATTTACTACGGCTTACGGGGTAGGCTTAGTTGACACTAGCGCAGCCACATTTCGCTTTAAGTTTTTCCGTCCCATGATATGGTAGGGAGCCTATCGCCATATCACAGCTTCCAAACTTTGGACTGGAATCGAGTTCAATGAACTCAATATCACTTTGCCTGACTCGATTCGAAGCTGAGACCTCAGAAATGCAGCCGCATCGTAATACAACTACGCCGCCGGAATCATTGTATTACAAAATCCTTACAGGTTCCTGGGAAATGTATTGTGTTTCATTTAATTTCAAGGGAAGTTTTGTTTCTTTGTTCTCGTCTATTAATTAAAATCGCAATTTGATATGCTCATGATCAACTTTATTTGAAGCTTAAAAATCACATCGAATTTCTGTATTTTGTTAGTTACCTTGAGAAAGAATATATGAAATGTGTGTGAAAATATTTAAAATACAATTACAATTAAAATTTACAAATAAAGTAAAAATTTACAATTTTCGAATAATTTTGACGTTTTTATAATTGTGAACATCCTCAAAGATTATATTAAAGCACAGAGATACATTTTAGTAGCAAACGACAGTTTTTGTGATTCTTAGAAAAAAGAAAACGGTATTTTATAAAACCCTACACTGAATATTTTGTCCTAAAAGTTTTTACTGTCATAAATATTTTAAAAGTAATTTCGCAAAGATCTGCAGACATCACTGAAGTTGAAAATTTATTTCCCTCTTTCGTCGCTATTCTTGAATACGAACTATATAAAATCAAAATGGTCGTCATGATGTCTACGTCTTCAAATGCTAACGTTGGTATGAATGCTTGGAGAACCTGTATAAAGGTACTTGGGAACCCCTAACCACGCTTTTTAACGATGTTATAAGCAATTTGAGATGTTCCCAAATAAAGTCTGATGACATTCCAGTTCTATTCCATTCTATTAAAAAGTCTTAAAATTTATTATTTTGACATACTTACAGATAAACTATCTATTGTACAACAGGGAAAAAGTGCATCTATGAAAAAAAAAATCATATATATTTTACGTACGAGTCGAGTTAATTCGAACATTCAAAAATATCTATTATTATGGATTTAAGTGTTAACTTATGTGAGTATCCCCAGTGACTATTAGTTCTTTTATATAATCGAAGAATACGCTAAAGTTAAATGAAAATGGTTCGTTCGAATGAAATTTGCTTGGAGTGCACTCGACTGCGCGGATTGATCGCTGAACCGCTTCCGATGGAGACACATTGTTAGCGCGCTGGAATTCATGTTCTCATTTGCAATTGACAGAATAAATCTTTGTGGCAAACATATCTTTTTAATAACTTCGTTTTATTATGAGGCATATAGCAGATAATTTTTTTCTATCCAATCTGGAGCCAATATGAACACCATATGAAGCTTTTTTAACAACTAAGTAAGAAATAAAATACGCCCCAGACCCAGAGGAGTAGGCCGAGATTACGGATTTCCATTTGGAGCGATCTGATATTCCTCTTTCATTTTTACATCTATACATTTACGTAATACGCTCATCGTTTACAGGTACTTCTTTTATTCTATTTCTTTCTTTAAAAATATGTGCAGAATAAGGAATTAATTTGTAAATTTATTATAATCTCGATTGTTAAGTTTAAGGTTTGTGGTTTACACGTTCCTAATTATGGTATACGCAGTTGTCGAAATGGGTGGTTTATAATGTAACAGCTTTAATGGAAACACAATATAAGTTTTATTGGAACGATAAACAACAAATTCGTTGGTATTACGCAGGGAAGCGGAGTTAACACGTGATCCATTAGATGTAAAGTTTTGAGTGCTCCGTTAATGTATTGTTTGTGATGTTAACGCATAAAACCGCTACAACAGCCGCCTCTACGCATTTCAATTAATTCTAATAATATGTCAATAAACAAGCTTATATATTAAAATTAGTTGTTTAATATCTCTACGTTTTAATAATTTTTGACAGATTTATCGCGTATATTAAATCTATTTTGAGAATTTAATTCATTTATTGAAGTTAAAAATAATTAACTTTAAAAATAACTTTTCCTGGAACCATTTTAATTTATGGGTTGATGTTTCAATAGAATGAGAGTTTCCAAATAAACGGCAGGTTGTGGTTTGACTCCGATTCGAGGTCCAGAAGCTTTTTGAATTGGGACAAAATTAATATGGCTCCTGAGTTAATACAATATTATAAAGTTTAAAAAGGTTTAAATGTAAAATGATTATTTCTCATCTTATATAGAACTAAGGTCCTGCACATCCTGTTTCAAAAATAAAAAAAAATACTTTGTGCTTTTATTCTCCAAAGAGATAGACAGAGGTGCAAGCAATGTATCCCACATTTCGCCGCATATTTTTCCGTCCCATGATATGATAGGTGGCGAGTCTATCGCCATATCTGGCATAAATTCTATACTCTGGGCTGATATTGATTTGAAAAACTGAAATATTACTTTGCCTCACCCGGGATTCGAACCAAAGACCTCAGCAATGCAGCCGTATCGTAATACAGATGCACCACTGAATATAATAAGCCTAAATCTATATTTTACAGCGCAGTCTATTTTCATGCGGTAACATTGTTTGTATTTGTGATAATTATACCGTTGCATAATCTTTTTATTAGCCGCCCAGGCACGCTCGCCCTCATCCCGTGACGTCCGCATGAATTACAGCTCACCATTAAATTAGGATTAATCACGTCGTAGTGATTTTAATTACCTACATATTTAACTGTCACTTATTAAATTGTATCATCCATTAATGCTTAACATATTATCCACTGCTTAAGATCGAGGGCCATGTTTTTTTCGCGATTATGTTTTCACCTTTATAAATTCCATTTTGACCTTCTATATCCTTGGATTGATGACTTTGAAGACTGAGTTGCCATTACATTTGTATTCTTTAAAGAGTCATAGTTGATATGTTGATGTGATTGTTGATCATATGACTATATGATCATCATACAGTCAGTTTTTATTTACCATTACTCAACTATTACTTTTGATGATGAATTTGAGATTAAGTGAAATAAATTTTTAAAGTGCCCATTACGAAAATGAAAAAAAAAATTAAATTTACAGTCAAGTATAGTTTGCAAAAATGCAATTGATAAATTGTAACTAATATCGCTTTGTCTCCCATTTGAATAATTGAGTGTTTTTTATCTTCCATTACTTTAAATTATTTTTATCGCAGTTCTCTATATAACAGTATAAGTAAAGGTTATAAAAGTTGAAAAACTTCAACACTACAGCCGTACTTAATTAAAATGGGTAAACAGTTTTATTACGTCTCTTAAGTCTAATTCTGCACAGCCTAATTAGTACTAACAAACCCCTGTTTTACAATTTTAATTAAATTTAGTTTAATGAAGGTAGGGGTATTTATTACCTGGAAAATGGAAGAATAAAATGATTCTTTTATGAACTTTACATACATATATAGTGGTTAGAAGTAAATAAAAGATAATTCTTACGAACTGCCCCATTATAAGAATTTATGTTAAAAAAAAAACAAGTTCCACGGTGATGATTTTTGACCTGAATGTTATGTCCGACCATATTTTCATTCCCCTTGTTGGGTCGAGTCCAACCAGTCATGCAAAAACTGTTAATTTAGCTTTTATGTTTTGTTAGTTGGTATCAACTAACAATAAAAGTTATTTAATATTTTAACACGTTGTGTTACGGTATTTAACGTAATGCGTATAACATTCTTTTACGTAAACGTATACACTTCAAAGCTTAACTATTAAACTTAAATAAACTTTGATAAAGTTAATTCATTATAGAGCAATCGTAATGCAGCTCGCAAAATTAACAGCAACATTGTAACGTTTAAATGTTTCTGAATAAATAAAGACAGTCGTAAGACGGGCCTCGTAAATCTGTTAATTTGTCACCGCGCGGCGCTAATGTAAACGAATGGACTTAAAGGACTCTTCACCAAATTAAACTTTGAGAACACTGAAATGACATTCGTCTTTATTTTGTATTAAAATTGTCATAAGATAAAATTTGTTATTCTTGAGTTTCTACTTGAAATAATTATTATTATAGTTACAGATTTAAATGTGTACATATCGTAAATACCTATTTTAGTTATTGTTATTGTCGAGAACTTAACACAGAATTTTTAAAATAAAACTCATGATAAAATAACGTTTAATAAATATATTTTATGTCAGTTATGTTCCTCCTATACGTCAGAATATAGAATTTCCAAAGAGTATGTTAAAAGAAAAATGACACATGGTATTTTTATACCATTACTAATATATTTTAAGATTTCAAATTGCAGTAGAACTTAATACTTTTTATAATTTATCGATATAAAAGTAGCGACTATATGCAAATTTCAACTTTATGCGACTATTATATGACAATAAAGGTAATATTTTCATTTTTTTGAATTCAAACTTTAAACGATTTTCATTCTACTATCAGGAGAGCCATTTATTCGCGGAAATGAAGCAAATTGCAGCCCACCTCGGGAACGTTCCTTTCGTGAGATCTTAACTTTTCAACGAAATAAATTATCGATTATCAATTTCAAGACTGATTAATACAACATTTCAATACAACATTTCATAGGTTATCTGTTATGCCTGTTCAAATGTTAAAAAAAATTACAAATTTTTAGGCGTCTTTGGAATCAAACCCGAGAAATTAATAAGGCAAATGTCATAAATTGATAAAAATATTTAAAAATAATGTTACCGAGACGTACACAGATGATATTAAAATTCTATTATCGGTTGCCGTTTTAAATTCTATATAAAACATACACAAAAATATGTGGAAATGTGTATTATAAAAATTTGTACAAAATATACCACACAAAACTCTGGGCGAGATCGTAAAGGAAAATCCCAACAAAAAGCACTTGTGTTAATAAGGGTCTAAGCTCTCGTCGCATCAACCAGTCGGCCATAAAATGGATTTATGTATATCCGGATCGTTGCCAAGTTCATTTTCTTTAAAAAATTATGTTGGCTGTTACTATATAATATTATACTATATGAGATGCACTTGCCAAGATGCTGCCTTGTTGCTCGTATTACAAGCATAAAAAATCTATGCAAACATTAATATCGATGGTCAACCATTTAAAAATATATACCACGACACGCATGTAAGGGCGAATAAATGTTGTTTTCTTTGAATTAATTTCTATTCTATAGTAACAAATGATTGCCGGTTTTTATTTACTGCAACTTCAGACGCACCGCAAGAACCGAAATTTTGTTCTGTATTACATCTGTGGTATATAAAAGTTGCAACTTACGTACTTTATGATTGTCCTTTAGTTTTTGTTGAATAGTCTATTATTGTATGAGTAACTAGTGAAGATAAAATATTATATTACCTTTAGTTTATTTAGTTTTCCTATCTTAACAAATTTGATATTCGTTCAAAGCTAACGGAATGCCGAAGCGAAATATATTAAACTATTTACAACCTCAGCTTCAATCGTCCATTATTCAGTTTTATCAGAACGATAAGGCGATCGGTAAGGGATGTAAATTACCATTGAAATTCAAATAAGAATCTTCAGCTAGAAAATTGTGTTATCGAACGAAAGCAATTTGCCGTTTTCTTTTTTTTTTAAACAAAAAGTTTGTACAGACTATATTAGTATGTCTGAAGGGCCAAAAGTCTAATGGTTGCGGCCTACGAGTCATGTATAACATGGCCGTGGGTTCGATCCCCCAATTCGGCTATTTTGTTTTTAAATAATAAAGCGGAGATAAATGAATACGATTTTTGTGATAAATAAAATAAATTATGTTTGTATAATAAATCCAACCTACAATATAAAATTCGTTTACTTCCTTTTTTGTGAAAGGCATCGCGAGCCAGATGCCGTCCAAGGAAATATTTTTTTTTAAAGCAAGATCGTAAAGTTTTTATTAAACTGGATTTAATAACGCAATAGGTTTTGTGTTCTTTATTTCTTCTTAGTAAATACTTTTATAATAAAATAATTTATTGCCTAAATTAATTTTACTATCTTAAAGCTGTATCTAATATAATAATACAGAATTTGAATAAAAATATTATAAAATAATGGATTGTTCTTTGAATAAAAGAGAAACTTGTTACTCATATTATCAGGAAAACATGCAACCAAACTTTTAATTAAAATTTCGAACAAATGAGTTTCAACTACCCTTTTCAAGCACGATTTTATTGTAGGTACTTAAAAAGTAGGCTTTTACATTAATGAAAAGGATGAAGAAAAGTGTGATAGATAAATACATACTATGTGTATAAATGTGCACTAAATATTAAAATATACGAATTAAATTATTTATTTTAGTTAACCAAAAACTTAATTAAAAACCGATTTTTAAATTGAAAATATTGCAGTGATAAAAAGGTGTGGAATTAGAATTTAGTTGGCTTCTAAAAATATATCTAAAACACAGAATAAAATGTTTAATAAATGTTACTTTCTTTGATAAAAATACAACGAGTTGTTTTAGACGACGAAGGAGCGATCGCATTATCCCGTAGAGTTAATAAACGTTTAATGGAAGTTTTTATTAAAACCCATTAAGGAGCATCCACTCAACATATATTATTTAAACGTATTAAAAGGTTATTTAAGAATATATAAGTAATATATGTCATGAGTTCAAATAAATTTCAAAATTATGTTGGTAAATAAAAGTCTTTATCTATTTTCATTTCGTATACTAAAGAATATCGATATTAAGGGTACAACGCAATCGACTTTGTATGCGTGGATATAATATGGATGTAGAAATAGCGCGAGAGGTGTGCTAGAATCACGCTAAAAGGATATCCGTAATCTTTATTCACCACGCTAGGTTATGGGCGTAAACGAAAATTTATTTATTCCGTTATTTAATTTTATACCCTTTGTATCTTAGCCTTTTTGAACTATACTCTTATAAATAGTGTTTATTACTTTATTTTATTTTATATCTGCTTACGATG
>JAABKM020000031.1:905919-916476 GCA_016277805.2 Papilio aristodemus | reverse complement strand
ATAACATCATCTTTTCCAAATAATTCTCCAATTCATATACTAATAATAAACAATAAACTTTTTTATTGCGTACGAATCATTTTTGTTTCATTGAATTTACAAATACCCGATACCCTTTCTGGACACCTTGTAAATATTAATGGCTGCCTAAAGATAATAAAAGCGATATAACTTCTATATAATATTTTAAAATTTTGTTTCATAACATATTTTAAAAAGTATTTTTTTTCGTATAGAATACAGACAATAGACTCTTAAATGTCTATTGTCTGACGATGAAATATCAGCCGTACTAGAGAACTATAGCAATCGACGATTGTTAAATCGACATTTCAAGCACCATTGAGGTAGTTCCCAAAAAATATATTGTAAGCCATTGTTCACTTATCGAGGGCAAAGTTGCAGATATTTTTAAAACTGTAAATATATTGAAAAAAATAATTGTTCTTTTATGTAAGAGTTCAATTTTTTCTTTCAGCTTGAAACTAACTTTTTACATTTCTAGATGTTAGTTGGATCGTTTCAAAGTTATTGTAGTGATTGTCAATTCTAATGTAAACTACTTCGGTTATAAATAACAAGGTAATACATGTCACTGACTGTTCAACTTTGTCAATTTATAATCTGACTACATGTATTCAAAACTATTATATCAAAAATGTTAACTATAAAATTACTTACAATTTCATGTGTCTATAGTGTAGAAAATATTAAAGTCAGATTGTCAAATTGTGAACCAACTTTTCACGTGCATTATTACGTAAAAGTTTAATTTAGAATGAATTAACATTGGTTATAGTTTATACAGGATAACACATTAACAGCAATTAAGGATTAGCTTCATTTGTTTCGATATGTTATTAAAAATAAAGTATTTAAAAGAAATTCAACATTGATTTTGTCAATTTTGGTTCAGTCCACAAATCGCCTTTAATACAAACGCCTTTACAGAAAGCATTGTCATATTAAAAAAAATGTCTAAGCATTCGAAAGCAGCTTTTGAAACGATTGCAAACAATGACAAAGTTTTAAGTTGACTTTAAGTTACAAGCAAAGCCCGCGAACTTATAAAGTTAAAATAGAAAACGATCGCTTTGAGAGTGCCATCTCGAGGTTTTTTCTACCAGCGTTATGTAAATGAACTCAAAGATGCATTAATGTATTTAAAACTACACATTGTATATTCTTTGTTTCTTTTACGTAATTTTAGAAGCCTGAACTAAATAGTCAAATAAAGAACATAAACAATAATTTCTATTGTTATTTTTATTTTAAATACAGACAATAAATTAAGTTAATTATTTTATATATTACTCATGCATGCAGCTAAATATATAAATAAATTAAAAGTTAAATAATAGTTTTCTTTCTCAATTCTAAAAGTCTAATTAGTTTCTCTCTCAGGTATTCTCGGATCTTGGTTCAGTCAACCTGTCGAATCAACAATTGCAATCTGTTGCAATAAGTTCCAATAATCCCTTAGGTATACTGCTCTCTTCGTTCTTATTACAGATTTAATTTCTTTTCTCGTTGCGGATTACTTAAGAGAACGTAATAATTTTTCATTGGTAGATATGATGTAGTTTAAAATACTAAGATAGGGCTTCTAGAAATATTTCATTATCAACTTTTGTGTAAGATTAATTAATAAAATTATTAATACTTAAGGAGATAGTTTCGAATCTTCTTTATCATAGGAGAAAGAAAGAGATTTAAATCATGTCGGCTATTTGGGGTAACAAGTACTCAGTTCCTTTTAAAATATAGACGTACTTTACTATATTTATCTATGTAAAAGTTCGAGTATAAGACACACACGCAAATTCCAAGTGCACTTAAAGGGGGGCTAGTTGTAATAATGATGATCCAAGCGTAAAGCCGCTTTGCCGCCACTTCTTAGCTTCACTTCACGCTACTTAGCGCTCGAGCTTGCACTAATACGTTTAACTCGAGAATGTTGACGCAACCCGCTTTGTGGCTTACTGAATAATTATACCACACGTTTCGACATTGAATTAATAATTAGAAGACAGCAAGAAGCAAACTTCGGAATTACATTTGTAGTTCTAGCTGTTCTAGATTGACTTATTTCGATGAGATTGGTGACATACTAAAGAAAAGCAAAGGAGAGTTCGTAATCAGCAAGCATGTATACATAGATTTATGGGTGTAAGAGAAGCGAGGGAGGCGTACCAGGATCTGGATAGTAATTGGAGAGGAGGAGATAGAAGAAACTTAATGTTTCATTAAAATTGTGTCATTTTCAGTTAGCCAAAACATAGAAGTCCTTATTTGGATTAGGATGTCAGATTACAGACAAAAGTTATTTAAGTACATCAGGCATTACAACTTGGAATAATTAATAATTAAGAGAACAAGTCCAGTGCATCCGTTTTTAAAAAGTAATTTGTCAAAACACATAATTGAATAAGATCGATGCATGGCACATTTGTAAAGTTAAATTAATTGTTCCTCTGACCCATGGACATTTATCTTCATTTATCGCGGCGTTAACTCCTATCGTAAAAGTTCACAGAGAAAACTTAATGGGAAAAACTGCGTTTCAAAGATTATTCCTAATGTTGACAATATACGTTTTTAAACAATCATAAGACTATTTCATACCTTTTTATTATCGTAGAACAAACATAATAGTATGTAGAATACTACTGTTATAGATACATTTAGAGCTACAGCTCGAATAAAATTAACGTGAACTCCATTAAGTAAACATTTGTATATAGTTATCCATTAGCGCTGCAAGCGGGCGCTGGTACTTCATTAATTTACATCAACACGATTGAGACTGGCTCATGCATACACAATGCTCGTGCATCACTCCATTAAAATGTAACGAAATATTACTATTTTATCATTGCAAATTAATGAATTACAGAATTATTTAACATAATAAAAATACATTAACGAATACTTTTATTTTATTTCACTAGAGGATAGAAATATCGTAAATGGTTATGTTTTTTTAATAGTTTATTAGAACTAGACTAGAGTTTACCTTTTAAACCTCCAATCAGAGAAGTATACTAGGAGACATTTCAAGTCTTACATAGATAAAGAATAAGAGTTAAATAGTCTTATTTCTAAAGTATTCATGTACATGTCAATTCCGGACACCGCAAATAATTATATTAATAACATATTATAGACCTAATTTTAAGACATACCCGGATACTTTTGAAATTTAAAATGTCTTTAGAATAAATCTAAGCGCCCGGGTAAACACCAGCCTAGACGTAAAAACTGTTCCAACACGGCTAAGTCTCAATATCTCCTGAGACAAGTGTAATCCGCTTACAGCCCACTGCCATTCTGCTTGCGAAGTAAATCGCATAAGAATTTATCAAGATTTAAAACCTTTTGATATCTTGTCAGTTTATTGTATAAATAGCTAAAGGTGTGATATCGTGAGCTTTCAAAAGTACTGTAGCTATATACTATATAGCTTTTGTTTTTATAAACGTTGTATACGTTTCGCTTGTATAACCCACAGACGAAAACTTGTAACAGGATATTTGTTTGAAATTATTTTCATTCTTAAAAATAAATTGGGGTACTGATTGGATACTGAGAGCTAAAAGTTAATTCAGACTACAAATATAACCAGGACTTCAGATTTAAAAGGAAGCGGTCCCGCTTGTATCAGATGTAAATTTTCACCGCTAACACGAATGCAGAAAAGATTTTGTAGATACTTTTTTCCACCTCAGTGTTCTTAGAACTGTCCTGTCGGTTGACAGAGCATCTTCCGACTCTGTGTGAAACAAAATAAATTTTTTACTTTTCTCCTTTGTTATGTTCAAGACAGTGTTAGTATTTGTCTTGCTTTAATTAGTTGTACAAAAATCATTGAGGAAATTCACTGTATAATAAATACACATAAATTATTGATTACACACAATATAGTGTTGACTGATAACCAATTCGGTTCATGATAAAAATGCTAAAAATGATTTCTGCGGCAGTGGATTAAATACCCTTTACATAACTTTGAAAAATTTCAAACGTAATTTGTGGATTGAAACATAGTATAGCAAAAACTTCGCTAACTACTTTAAACTCTTTCATTAGATTATCATGGTGTTGGAAATGCTTTTAATACCGTTTAAAGGATCTATATTGTAGAACTTTGAAAAATAGTGGATTTTTTTAAAAGCTTTATAACAAAATCTACAAGAATTTAATCAACAATTTTAACTTCAAGAATATTATATGTTATGATCTAACTTTAACTAAAAGAAAATTTAAGTAACTTAAATGCAATAAATATTTAAATGTAAAATGTAAGTACTAACCAAGAATTTTAGAAAAAATTAAACAACTAGAAAAAATTAAAATGCACTGTTAATACGTCTATAAAATCCTTGGAGGAATAAGCTCCAGATATTACTCTAAGACCCTTTAAGATATCTTGCAAAAGAGATTTTCTTCATAACAAATATTACGTTCACGTAACATAATAAAGAATGAAAAATTGTTTGACGAATAAACTATAAAACTGCTGAACTGATTTCATATCTATCATGAGAGAACAATAAAACATATCTCACGCCTGTATTCTCCAAAGGGGTAGGCAGAGGTGCAACTAGTGCACCTACATTTCGCCATTTGTTTTTCCGTCCCATAATGTGGTAGGGATAGGGAGCTTTTCCCATATCGCCATATCCGGCACAAATTCCAAACTCCGGGCTGATATCAAGTTGAAAAACCCAATATCATTTTTCCCGACCCGGGAATAAACAATAGTTGTAACAAAAGTTTAATTTTTAATATCGAATTTCATCCGGACAGCGCCAGTTATAAAATGCTAGTTAAATAAATTCTATGCGCGTTTGTGACTGCATTTATATTAAATCCATAAATGCAATGATTTCTTCAAAATGCTCATTTCATTGTGTTAACTTTACTGAGAAGATAGCATTTACGTTTCAACAAGACAGTATTTTAACTAAAAATTCCATCAAACTACAACGATTTTCATAAAAATCGATATCTATATAAAATTTAAGTTTCCTATATCCAGATGAACTTAACTACTGATCTCATACTCTGTACATAAAGTGTAAAGGATAAAAAGATACTGATGAAACATATGCAAATATTTAACCGAGCTTTTAAACTGTTCATGCATCTTTAAGTTAATTTACATAATGGCAGGAAAGCGGGGCGCCGGCGTCGCGCTCTCAAAGCGATCGTTTTCTATTTTAAGTTTGTAAGTTTGCTGGCTTCGCTTGTTACTTAAACTTGACTTTAAACTTTGTTATTGTTTGCGATCCTTCCTAGTGAGCATGGGAACATGTAAAGTTTTATTGTTTGTATTATCGTATTTTTGGTTCTGTTTACTTTCGATTTCCATTAATTCATTCTTACTTTAGAAATTGAGTTTTCTATCATGTCCTTTAAATTTTGTTGGTCCGAGTTTAATTGTTAACGATACACTAAGATTATTAAAATTTTCGTAAGATATTAATACTTAAATAATAATAAATTAATAATTAAAGTCATGTCCATGTAGTCTATTAGAGGTACCCACTAGTTTTGATATATTAGTAGTTTCGTGCCTTCGCACTTTGCATTGAACTATTTTTTATTTCATTGACAAATGTAAGAAACCACTGCAAGGGTTGACACATAAGATTAGGTTGACACTTGATAGTTCCCAACCTTCAGGATACCATTAAAACGTATCAAGAAGCATAATAATTACTTACAAGACGAAACATATGATAGTTTCTGATTCATGATGAAGATTGTATGAATCGGTCTATATCCATTAATAACACATCAAACGTACTTGTAATTTTATTACAATAAATACCAAATTTACAAATTTTATTTTGAAAAAATCTTTTAAAGGACTTGTCGACAATTAACCCATAATTGAAAAGCCAAAAACATTTGCGAAGGTGTTAAAGAAAATGTTTTCCCAATGAAAACGTAATTGTCTAAGATTACCTTTTTTAAACGACGACGCTATTTAAAATATTTAAAAAAATGTTTCAATATAATGCTAATAAACCATACCTATAAAATACCATGGATGCGTAATAGAATAAAAATCACTCAACGAAAAATAATTCTACAGCAGACAACGGAACGGATTTAATTTATTTAACAAACAACCTAAACTATTCCTGTTAATTGACGAGCCAAGTTTTACGCTTCGAGAGTAAGTCCATCATAGCCTCTACGAGTGCACGTAATAGATTTCTGACGTTAAAGTAAATGATCGATGGTTTCCATTTGAACAATAAATAATTTCAGCATAATTATAACACATTTACGTGTGAAACAGCTTTATTTCTCTCCATATTTCATTTAAGATAACGCTATGATACGGTTAAACGCAATCTATGGAATTTATTTACCTAATAAATTGCTATCCTAGCAGATGTGGTGTCTTTTCCGAATCTTTAAGTAAACTTTGACTACTCAAACTACTAATACTATACAAGAGATTAGTATTTTATGGTCATCTTTCTATCTAACTCTCTCTCTCTCTCTCTCATCTCTCTCTCATTTTCACATATTATGTAATATTAAAAACGTGTTACCTTTATTACTTTTACTAGAATCATTTTATAAAATGGGCTTGATAAATTTTATAGTTGAAACACAGTACAGCAATGTACTAGATAGCATTACATAAATAACTGCAGTCGTTCAACAAACTTAAACTAACCTTCCTTTCAGATGACAGCAAGTTTCTTACAACTGTCGTCACGTGTAGCTCGTTACAGCTAACGACTACGAAGAAAAATACTACACCTGTCACCCGGTAACGGTGACAAATTCAACCGAAAATCATTACGATTCTGTAGAGATAGCAAAATAGACGATACACGTGACAATCGTCATATATTTTAGATAGCATATAGTATTATTATGAATTTGTACAAATTAAGAGGAAATTTTTGGGAAGTACTTGCTTGCAGTTTTAAAGTCTTTTGTAATTATTGGGTATGTTTCGAGATTACAGATTTACAATTTGATTGAGACATTTTGAAAATTATCGGAAAATGAGAGGTCAAATTTTGAGGTTTTGTTCAGTTCATAAACTGACAGCCTGATTATAAATTGACGAAATTCAAAATCAGTCGGTAACATGTTTTATAAGATAGGCTGCGGAGGATATACCTTCGAGAGATGATTTTTGGAAGTGGTGAATAAACGGTTAAAATTTTAAGTAGAGATTTAGTTCAATTTAACTACTCTTACGAAAATTTTTAAATATCTCATTGAATAATCTCTGAAAAGGAATCAACATCGCAGGTAAATACGTTCCAGGTGTTTCGTTTCGAGCTTTCCGTTAATAATTTGAAAAGCTCAACGAGGATTTTCATTTCAATGGAGATAGTATTTTGACAATGCAATGCCTTTCAATATTATCTCGCTCTTCAATAAGGCCTGTATATTAACAGAATTAAAGAATTTTGTTGCGTATTTTATTGAATTATTTAAATCTTTGATATTACCTTTAATTAAAACTTTTACACTTTGACAATTTACTATGAAAATTATAAATATATATTATATTATTATTATTATATTAATATTACTTTTAATCTTTAACATTCAGAAAGAATATCTAAAATATATTTTGAAATTAAAACGATACGAGAAATAAAAATAAATTTAAGATAGGATGCTACATGCAGCAATATTCAATATTATTGGCTTTGAATACGATTTTCAATTTATTGGCTCGAATTTCACGTCTCCGTTCTGCACAATAAGCTTGACCTCGAGTGCAGAGTTCAGTTGGACAGGACTTTTGTAATCATGTCTGAATATATACAACATGTATCTTGTACCGAGTGAGCAACTTGTCCTCTAAACTTATCAAATGTATATCAAATTTTTCGAATTTGGTGGCCGTAGTACATTTCTTTAATTATAGCAGGTTTTTAATACATTTAGAGAAAAGTTGACCATAAATATATCTCACGCTTATATTCCCTGAAGGGGTAGACAGAGGTGCAACTAGTGCACCCACATTTCGCTATATGTTTTTCCGTTCCGTAATGTGATAGGGGGCCAGCCTATCGCCATATCGGGCACAAATTCCAAACTTCGGAAATCAAGTTGATAAAAACCAGTATCATTTTTTCCTGACCCGGCAATCGAACCCGGGACCCCAGCGTTGCAGCAGTACCGAACTATATTTAGTGGTTTCAATTACTATGTGCTTTGTTGTGCATTATAATCGGAGGTTTGATTCCTATTAGATATATGATAAAAATAATATTTTCAGTACTTCAAAATACTTTTGCTACCAATAAATTATAAATAGATAATTTATGTTTACTGTACTTATTCACGTTACTAAAAAGGATAAAATCATTATGAGACTTTACGACGTTACCTTCCTTTGCCCACACTATTACTACTAGAATTATAACTTTAGTATCTCATTAACATAATTATATACTTTCAGCTGCAAAATTTCCTTTGGAACTTGCGCATCGGGGTGCTTAGACAGTAAATTGGCGAACTCTTACGGCCTCGTAATTAATATTGGAGTGATGAACCATCTCATAAAAGTGTTCATTAATATAATAATAAGAATAAATATTGTACTTTTGAGAACAAATAATCGTCTATCACATTTATAACTCCTATATAAGTAGAGTGATTTAGTAATGTAGTAACCCGTAATACGATTTATTGCCGACCAAAATTATAAAGTTACAAAAGTTATTAACTACTTTCGCGGTTTCACATGTCATTTCATTTGAACAAATTTAGATTAATTATTCATATAATAATACATATTTTTGTTAAATTTCGTTTTTGCATTAGTCTACATTGATTTTCTTCACAAGCATTTAGTTGACTTAACCTTCACATCACTTCGCTTGTGCTTCCAAAAGAACTAAGTATGTTTTTGATTTTACACAAACGGAAGATACAAAATGAAGTAGATATTTTTATCTTCCCCTATTTGTATACTAACCTACATCTACTAAAATTGCTAGCCTAGTCGTGCCTCCCCTCTTTCATGTAACCGCGTACTCAATCCTCGTGAGTATGCTCGACGTATTTCCGAATCCGACCGATGATCTACGAGAGGAACTTTGATTACTGAACATCAATACCAAATGAAAACCTCTACGCATTTCTAACGGATTCCTGAAACATTCGACGCACTACAAGTGGCCCAATACATTAGTACATGGAATTCTACACTAATATAATTTACAGTAGTTTATATTTGGTGTAATAATGAGAAACAACATACTACAGAATACCTACTATAATATGAACCCACCAATATTTCGAAAGAAAATTATAAAATGAGATGCAACGAGAAAACATCTAACATTTTATTAAAGAAAATACTCTACGTTAAATAAATAATCCCTGAACGATATTTCTATTAAATTCCTTACGTCATTGTGTTCTAGGATAATTGAAAAATAGCTAGACTCGTATCAGCGTGAGATGGCATAAGCGTTGAGAAGTGGCACATAGAAATGAGGCGTGGGAATAAGGGACCGGCGGCGCTTCAGACGACTTGGATCGTCGACCATAAATCTAACTTTCAGCAAACTTTGCAACTATTGATTGCCGCTGGCTGCGACTGACTGAAGTCTGACTCTAAATGACAATTGATTTTTAATCTAAAATCAAGTTAAATATATTCTATAACTTGTCCAGTGATCGGAATTCGAAAGTTAATTGTTTTGTAGAAGTTTTTTTTTTATACAAATTTTAACAATCTTAACGTGTTCCTCACAATTATTGAAAACAAATAAAATATTTCTATTTTTAAAACAAAACCATTTCCGAATATTTTATTACCGATATATTACTAATGGATTATACAGGTCTATTTTTTATTTACAGTACAAAAGAAAAGCTTTATATTACATAAATATGGGATTATTTCTTTTATTTCCCAAAACGTCTGTTTCATTTTATATGTATATACGTATCCGTGAACACTAAAAGGAACACAATGGATTGCGCGCCGAAAATGAATTGGCATATATCTCTTCCAGTCGCTACCTTTTAAGCGAAGAGGCGAACACCGAACAGTGACTCGACAATGACAAATTTTACTGATAGAAGCTTACAATCGTTGAATTCGAAATGGATACGAAAAGAAATATTGCTAACTAGGGAAATGTATTGGGACATGAAAAGGAAGCATTCCAGTCGTTGAAGATAACAAGCTTTGCTGGGGGCTATCGAATCATTACTATCTGACAATGCAATATTCTTTTTAGATCTAAATTTGTTTTCATTAATCATATTCATATTATAAATATTATTTATTTAATTTTAGAATTCGCTTAAATTTTAATATGTATCACTATATTGCATATAGCAATATAAAATAAAATTTCTACGCCTTGAAATACAGTAATGCACACGAGCGACGCCTGGTACGAGCACATAGTAATAAATAATATTAAAATTGAACATAATATTACCCTATTTTCATATTGCGATGTTTATTTTAACATATTATAAATTTTACGCGTGTTACTTTAACAATGGGCGCATGGTGGAGATATAAATTTCTGTGAATAT
>JAABKM020000031.1:851754-863137 GCA_016277805.2 Papilio aristodemus | reverse complement strand
GATTTCAACGTGTGATGTTATTGTGCTGAATGCTTATTTACAGTAGCCTTTTGCGGTATTGTATCATTTTATCACACCAGCAAGTGACGCGTGGTCCAAGTTTAAAACTGTTTTATAAAACAGGAAAAAGAAAGTATAACGAAAGAGTTTTTTTTACTATCCTATGAGTATAAACTGAATAGTTTTGAGCAATTGAAAGTATGCCTTTATTTATAAATTAACATTATTAGTGACTTTACTCGCCTATTTTAGCAAACAAGTACAGTCATAAAGTGACAGTTTACTTATTATCAAAGACATTTTACGTTCGAGTAAATTTTTATTCCAGTCGAAGTCAAAGTGTCTATGGTAAAGAAGAATTTTTGCAGTCCATTAATTTCCAGTTGTAAACTATGAAGAAAAAGTTGAATCATATCATATTATTTTATTAGTTCTTTTACACTTAGACCATACAAAAGTAGGGGCACTAACATGATATTGCTTTTTCCCTTATAGCACTATTCCTTTTTCATGTAAAATACCACTCAGCTTTACATTACAGTAGAGTATGTGGGCATATGTAAATGAGGGTCTTTTCATACAAATAAAACTATTGAGGACACTTCAGAGTTTTTAAACTTCATTAAACTATTTCTATCTCTTCTTAAACTTTTTACAACTAGTAAAAAAATTTCAGAAAAGACTTAAACCTTGAAAAATTGACGTTTCTAAGGCATTTCTTAGTAATTTTTATTGATGTTGAACTCAGTATCTTATGGAACTAAAGCAGAGACAGAAAATTATAGTTTATATGACAATTAGGGTCAATATAGTAATTGTCAGTGTGTATCAGTGTCACCTATGCAAGCAAATGTCTACTTTAAGGTAAAACAAAAACTGTTTTTACCCCGACTGTACATTTATTTTCAATAACTGATCTGTATGCAGAGAACATACCTTCGAGAAATAAAGTTAAGCATGTCGTTGCCAGTAATTGTATTTCCTGTAACATTTACAATACTGAATTCCTTTTCACTTTTATTAAACAT
Organism: Papilio aristodemus; assembly: GCA_016277805.2. Taxonomy (NCBI): domain Eukaryota; kingdom Metazoa; phylum Arthropoda; class Insecta; order Lepidoptera; family Papilionidae; genus Papilio; species Papilio aristodemus. Next base: position 862,109 of record JAABKM020000031.1, on the reverse strand, counting down.
TTATAATATTCCTCCATTTTATTTAATTTTATTAAGGAAAGTAAAATAAACGAGTTATTGTGTTTATATACCATGGTAGTGAATTTCTTCATGTATATACTTTGAACTCTGTATCCAGCCCTTAACCCGGATATATTTTAAAATTAGTGTCATCAGGGCTCTATAACGTTGGTCTCTCCAACATAAGGTTTCTGTAATCATCCAATCCAATCAATTGAAGGATTTAATATCTTTTTCGTGTGCAAATAGAATCCTCTTGTGCATATATGCCTCACTAACAATAATAAACATACGCTGTTAATCTTACTTCGACTGTGACCACTTTATTAGACACTGCGACGCCATTGTATAGAGAAATATAAGACTGTAGGGAAAAGTTTTACCAATAGTCTAGTGATACTGGAAGAACTATTTGCATTTGAAAAGCGTAAGTTTTGGTAAATATTTTTACAAAAATATCCATTAATTGTCTCTTCTTGTTCTATTAGTTATGAATGTAAGGGATTAATTAATAAATAATTGTAGTGAATTACAGGGCTTTCTTAAGGATAAATGTACAGTTTTTTAAAGACTTTTTATCAATTTTGTTATGTTTTTACGAGTAAACACAATGGTATCTAAAACCTTAGATCCGAGTGAGTTAGTATAGTTAGTTAACCTGAACCATAAAAATAATAATTTATAATTATTAAGTGAGATGACGTTACGTCGACGTACGTTGTCTTTGTTGTATATTTTCTCGTGTATATCCCATATCCCTATAATTTCTTTTGCTTGTCTGTAGGTAACGCACGCGCCGATGAGCAACAAGGGTCGGCAGAGCACCGATGCATTTCTCTACTGCACGCTTTACAGGGCACCCTCTATAAACTAGTTACACTGAACTAGGTGAGAAAGGAAGTCATTCTTGCGTAAATTATGTCACAGGTATAGATAAAAGGGAAGAGACGGATAATCCGTTTCTAGTAAAAAACTGCTTTTAAAACCCGGTTACAGAATGATTTAAGAATTAAATTATTCATGAAGTAGGCACAGAATGCAATATATTAATTTGCAATTCCAGTTTAAATGTAGGTCTTCGATCTCCACTTAAACTTACAACAGCAAAATTTATGGGAGGCACTTTAGTTCGCTCCGTGCATAGGTGGGGAACGCTCCGCTATCCAACTTCACCGTGCCTTGTTTGAATACCAACTGTGCATTTGTAGTCAAAAGTGCTGAACTTCAAGACTCTCAAGTTAATTTGTAATAGTGTACGTCGGCATCATTATGCAATTTGTTGATTTAATTATCTCTGATTTATTTCTGCACACATTAAAATTGTTTTAATTGTTATTTTATTTGTTTTAAAACAAATAAAATCTATTGTACATACGATAGTAACTATCAAGCTGACATTATGACATTCAAATTGTAACGTCAACGGACCGTTATGTTTTTTGTACGCAAAAAACGGACACAATATTCCTATGTGACTGAACGTTTTGACCTGAAATAAGGAGTAAGGAAGTCTATCGTCATAAACTCGAAACTAACTAGGACTGAAGACAAACATTCATTTTTGGTACAAATAATGGTCAATTTGATTTAGATGTCCAAGTTTTGTCCAAGTCCAGGCAAACTTTAACCACCAGCTAAGAAACATAATCTTAAGGATGATATATTGTCAAGTGTCAAGTGAATCATTTTTCTTTCTATAACATAATTAGTGTAGAAAAATAAAGTTCTTTCTGTAGCAAAATTTAATAATTTCTCCAGCGCTTTGATTAGATTAGGTGTTTCCGGTGAATTGGCTGTGGTGAATTTTGCTGCACTCTTGAGATTAAATTCTCGAGGCGAACTTGGAAATCTTTTCGCACTTTAACTTAAGAACGACGCGTTTTACTCGAACGCCGTTGAAATCTTATATATTTAAAATTTGCATTCAAAAGTTCTCGTGTTAACGGTCGGTGTGAGATCTGGGCTATTAGTAACCCAAGTAGCATACGTTCAGATTTTATTTCTTGTCCGTTAAATACTTATTAAGATTTAAAAATGAAGATAAATAATAAATATAAATTTTATATCCGTTAAATGTACTAGTCGTACTACGAATTAAAAGATGAACACTAAAAACAAAGATGAACACTGAAAACATTTGAAATATCAGAAACGCGGCGTTTCAGCAAGCAAGTGCGTGTCCATGTAAAACCGTCAGCAGGCAAGCGTCAACATTTATCAGTGTCTCGGGACAAACGACAGCAATTAACATTCCCGCGCATTGTCAGCGACGCGACGTGGCGGCGTCGCTTTGATGTTGCACCTATTGTTGTTTTGTTGTTGCAAGATATGATGTATTGTCTCAACCTAAGTTAATTTCTTGTCTTTATGATAAACAAAACTTGAGTGTGTTTGAAGCTTTGTTCTTAAAATTATTTCATTTTAAGTATATAATTAAAGAAGTAAATTTAATGTCGTACATTGTGAGAAATTTATTATTAACATAAAATATACTACTTTATATTTCTTATCCTTAGTTTTTGTGTCTGTTTATATGACTATCATTGTTGAAGATAAAATATAACATACACCAAAAGATGGCGCTTTTGATTATTAGCGCTTATTTAACCCACGATGATAAGAGTCGTGAGGCGGAAATAAGGTCGCCGTAGTACTATTTTTATCAATATAGTAGTAAAATCAAGTGTTGTGTGTTTTATTATATTAAACATTTTTATGGTCCCTTCTCCGAATACTAAACAATAATCTTGATTTCCATCTGTGCCATAAAGTAATAGAGCTTGAGATTATTAACTTAGATTATAGCCATCAAAACATCATATCAGAAATATAGAAAAAAAACTTGAGCGATAGTCATTTGTTTGATCATCATTAGATTCCATATTTAAACAATAAAAGTTTTTAATTATTGTTTTTTTTTTTTAAATTAATGGAATGTATTAGGAAGACGGCAAAAATTATCCGTTACTAATGTCCAAAATATCTTATCGTCAATTCAATACTGCGAATTGTTTCTTTATAATAATAAATTACCTGATGAATTTCCTTTCCTTATTAAATCATATTACTCTGGGTCATAGGATATCAGAGGACGGATCATGTGGTGATCTATGAGGCAGGCCTACGTGCAGCAGTGGACGTCAATCCACGACGATGACTCTGGGTCATGGGTATGTTTGTTTGAATATTGACATAGAATACCGGCCCTTGATAAAGACAGCCTAGTTTCACTATTAATTCGCGCATTATTTTATTTGCCCTACAAAGGCAAATATGAGCAAATTTATTTGCGTTACAGAGCTAAATACATGGACATTTACGTTGTTTATGTTTGTCACACAGTACCAGTGCCCAATTCGTCATATTATTTAGAACGTAAAGATGTCAATATCACTTCAAATCCCGAATTCTAAATGGAGTTCCCGTGTCGCGGTTATCGTAGCTAAGGGTTTGGTTAGAGTTATCTTTTGTCAGGCGCCTAAAATGCCCGCCAAATACAAATCCTCAATTCGTAACACAGTCATATGGACTTAAAAATATGCGCCTCAACAACTTTAACTTAATTAGTGGAGTTTTAATTATTGATACTGCAATTAACAATAAAAGGAACGCTTTTTTTAAATTGAAGGATTCCGCTTCTATCAGTAATCCTCAATAAGTCTACTTTTTAATTTCATTCATGCAATTTATTTTGCATTAATAATATGCTGGGTTAAATCTCGGTTCGGGCTAAAAATTTTATGAAATTGGAATTCTATGAAATCTGTGCCCGATATCGCTACAGGTTGCCACCCCTCGCAAAAACTGGACACATCATAGGCCGGAAAAACATACGACGAAATGCGGAGATTTCTGTATTATGCATTATCAATGTCTAAAAAATATGTCGTAAGAATCAGAAAGGTATGCATCTTTAGATTTTCCATTACCTTCACGAACATTTATAGAAAAGTTCTCTGAGAATTTTATAAGCATCTAAAGACCATCTTACTAATGCAAATGCAGCTTTTAGAATTTTGCTCGTGAAAGTCTTGAACTATTGAAGTTCCTAGAACTTTATTTTTAGTTTCAATAAAATAGAGTTATATTTTTTAATTGGACATTTAATTTGTTATACTGATTTAAAAAAGTTTTCTAAATAAGAAAACTATTTTTTTATTAAAACACTGACAATCGATTAATTATTTATAACATCAAATAGTTTTATAACATCACTAAAAAGTAAATGTAAACATAAATAGAAGTAAAATTTAAAAAGATCAATAAAAACATAAGACATTTTCTTATATTTATTACAATTTACGTAAGTTATGCAAAAAGATATCGAATGTGATAAATTAAAAATATTAACTACTCCTTTTTCCCACTGAACTTACCAAGACTTGCTATAAAATTATTTAATAACTTTGAGCGGAATTCTATTTAGTGCGATGCCATTGAAATGTTTACGACTTTAATTAAATTCGCTGTATCAAATTAACATTTCGCTTGGTGAAAGATATCAAATTGCGAGACATTTTAATTTGAAATAAAAACAATTTTTATACAGCAATACACTATTAATTATAATTTTAATATATTGACGTAATATCCAACATTTAAATAACATCACTAAATTGATAAAGCTGTAAAATTTGAGTTTTCAATTTTAACTAAGTAAATAATTATATAAAACGGCATAACCCATCTTGACGACATCGGTATGGATACCGTCAGATACCGTTAGATTGAACAAAATAGTTTCAGATAAAAATAATATCTTTAGAGGTAAAAGACTTCTTTAAGACGTTTATTATAAAAAGTACGTTTGTTCAGGTTTCAATTGTCTGTTAGTTTATAATATCACTAGGGAAATTGTAAATATTACCTTTAATAGTAACCATACAGCCGCTTGTGTTTTTAATACATCATAGATAATAAACATTGCCCAATAGTGCTTGACAATAAATAAATATGATTTGGCTTTAACCCAAAAGCTGTTACACTAGCAAAAACAGTCATCGTTCAAACAACACGGAGGACCGTTAAAAACAATACCATTTGTGTTTTTAATATTAAAATACTAGCCATTGTAACTGTACACAAAAAGTAAGCTTCCGACAACGTACAAACAATAGGCTTTGTTTTGAAACCGAGTTCTGCTTAAATTGATCATTCTCGTTATGAAATGTGTATTATTCCGTCATTCCGATGTCAATATTCGATGTTGTAATTATTATTTAAAGTCTATCACATGAAAGTATATAAACTGTTTAAAAACAAAATGAAATAATCCTTTAATTGGATTTACAGTAAAGAAATAATTGTTCTTCAGTTAGTTTAAATGGAGGAAATACTGCATTACATATACACCGTCGTTTAATTAAATGTACCAAAGTTGGGGTTCAAAACATTTTATACACTCTAAAAAATTACTGTACTAAATAAATGGACTTATTCGTTTGTAACACTCAACAGACTTATTAAATCGGTCAGTAAAGGAAATTCTCTGGAGTTTATTAGTGTTCTAAGTTGACTCTTTACCCGACCAACTAACTGTTCTAGCCACTAAAATAAGTTACGTCTTTAGGGATTACCCCCAGATGTAATACAAAAGATTTTCTCATGTTTTCTTTTACAGATATATTACCAGTTCTACTATAGCTAGTCCTATTTACCAGCTCTGATGTATTGTAATAATACGTAACAAATATTATATAAGGGTTCATTTGGAAAATGTTTGTTACAAGTAAATTTTGTAGCATCATTTATTAATATAATGCAATTCGTAACATACCTCGTTAGTGAACAGTATGTACTTAGGACCCTTTCAGACAGATTTACACGTAAACTTTGGTAGTTAGTCGAGTTAAGTAACTTATTACAAATTCCATATTTGGGACGTCGTGTGGGTCTATTAAGTCTTAACAATGAATATATGTTGGCCTTTAATACGTTTTTTACCAAACTATATTTACTATCACTGATCATAATGAACCATGTATATTCCTACATTGCTAATTTTTATGCAAATGTGATGTACATAAATTGTGTATTAAATGAATTATTTGTGATTTATTGTGTCAATTTTACATTTTATAAACTGTCGAAATCAAAGTGTCAAATTTTGAGCCAACTATCCAATTAATTTAATAGGTTTTTAGATGATTCTTTGTACGTACTTCCAATATTATTTAACAATTCTCTCCTAACTCTTCGGGGAATACAGACGTGAGGAATTTTAATCTCACCTTCAAAACGCCAGAAACGAACGAGTCTACTTATTAATGTATCTAATATGTGTTTCAATAAGATATATTACCGTGTCATCTTGTGCCTTTATATTAGTTGTACTCCAATGTAATATATTATTCGGTGAACAAACTATTAAACTTACATCATTAATTAGTAGAAACTTAGGCTGTACGTGCTCGCCGGGCCTTACAAATATAAGTTATTTGTTGAGTAATGCCGCTTCTATGTTATTGACAGACTAATTTATTGTATCGAGCTCAAAACTGATCGCAACCGCGGCAATGTAACAATATGGACATATTTTGCTTTAAATTTCAAAGACTTGACATCAATATATACATTTGATAATAATCATTGAATTTATTTTACGTCTAGGCTAGCACGGCCCTCATAGTGCTGCATGTTATAGAGGAACTTTCACTTGATGTGTGAGATTTTTTTATCTCATAATTTTTATCGAATTCTATTTAACATGGGTTGGTACAAAATTGGTGTTTTATCATGTAGTATAGCTATTGAAGAAGTTCGTCTTTAAGTTTCTTGGTACTTGTTATCGAGTTTAAGGTATACAAACTCCAATAAATACAAAAGGTAAATATTTGTTTCACTATCATTTATTGCCCAAATCTCGCTAAGACCTTTAATCACACTGTCTAGTCATATTAAGTACCAAAATTAATGAGAGCGCAGACGCGGCCACTACACTTACGGAGCGTCTAGTTCTGAGAATACTTAGCCTTCGCTAAATTACAGCGAGCCGTGCAGAGCCCTTACTGTCTTATTCTTCGCAGTATACAATATGATCATTACTCCACTCACTAGTTAGTGTGTACGCAGCCTTATGTGTTAGTCTTCTCTCTTTATATTGTCCTTTGTTATGTAATATAAGAATTATTCTACTGGTATATGCAGAATGTGTGTATGTAACAAAAATGCTGTATTGATTCAAATGGCCTATTTTTATTACATTTCTTATTACACTTCGAGTCAATGCATGTTAAAATCACATATCTCACTCCTATATTAAGAGGTAGGCCGGAGTTTAACTAGTGTACTTACATTTCGCTATATGTTGCCGTTCCATGATGTGACCACATTGGGCAAAAGTTCCACTTTGTTTGAGGTGGGATTCGAACCCGAGACTTCAGCAATACCGTGAAGCAACTGAGCTATCAAAACGGTTAATACATATTTATTTTTAAAAACATATTAGTTCTTTAACAAGCCTTGTTCGTCACGACTAGTGTGTTTCAATTAACGATTTTCGGATCGTTAAGGTACTGTGACCATGGCCTGTTGTCCTTGAATAGAACAAACATTAGTTACAGTAAAATTATTAATCGATAGGCACTGCTGAATACTAAGAGTATATTTTCTTATGACTGTTAAAATAAAGTTTCTAAACTATGATTCGGATATGGTAAAAGTGTGAGAAAGCAATAAATGACACAACGATTCGACGATGACAAATTACATATGTATATTCTGTTTGACCTTTTTCGTTTGTAAACCTATATCTCTCCAAATCCACTCGAATGTGCGGAAGAATGATAGACAAGTAATAAAAAAAAAATAAAACAAAATCTACCTTATTAGTTGATATTTCTAGCTAAATTACTAAAAGTATTTGAAAAATAAATTTAGTATTTTTTCTAAAATTATCATGCTAGAACAATACAGAACTAACGTTCCTATTAAGTTACTATATGTAGTCAACATCTAGAATACATGATAATAACAATAATGACTCTATGAATAATCAGTTAGATTTTTCGGATCCCTAGACAAAAGCACGTACCTCTTAAACATAGCACCCCACTGGCATATTAAACAGGTCAGTAAAAACGGATTGCTTTTGGTTTATACGTGATAATTTGATTTTATGTCCAGTCACAATGGAAGCCGCTCACGTGACTTGAAATACAAGCAATTTAGCTAAAATTTTGCCGAAGATACGAGCAATGTCAAAACAAAAAATAACTATTTTTTTATTATTAGAATATGGTCACAAAATACCGGAAAAGATTAATTCGCAATACTGAAAAAAAAAACAAAAGATAAAAACATAAGTGTTTATGATTAATATGTAGAAGGGTTTAGAGTTTATAAAATACTTTTGTACTGAAACTGAAATAAAAATAGCTCTCCTTTCTCCACAATACTCAATTGGCGTATTAAATTGGCCAGTAAAAGAGGATTGTCTGTAGTTTATTAGTGCGCTAAGTTGATTTTATGTCCAGCCACCGCGGTAACTGCTCTCACGACTCAAACAAATAAACTTCCCTCCTTTAGGATTTCACTGGGATGTAATGCCAACTGTTTTATTTTCAGCGGTAAATTGCATTTCATTTAATTGCGCATATCGTCAATTCACCGTATTCTAAATAAATAGCCACTTAAGCCTACAAACAAAGAGCGGTAGAGCATTTTAAGTTTCCGTTTGGCGTGATTTTTTACCACCTCTCCAGATTCTTCCCCATCCATTTAAACAGAAAATAACAACAATATATGAAAATAAGGATAAAGGAATAAATTATCTTAGTTAAAAAGTGAAACTTGAATCCGTAACGCAAAAGAGTACGCAGACACTATGAATTTTTATGCGGTATCACCCACATCGGTTATAAGTACTCATAACGGATTTCTTTAGTATGTTACCAAACTGTCGATATAAGTTTGTGTACACGTTACCTATCCAATCAACCCGCTTTTGGAACCCTGTCACTAACCGTGTATGAAATTTTATTTGTATTAATTAGAGTGTTCATAAAACGAACATAAATACGTCTGAAACTAATTTATTCCAGCACCCACGTGGATATGTTTCAATGAAGCTAACAATGTGGGGAATCCACATCCATATACAATCTGCACAATGCGTGTTGCAATATGAATACTACGACTAATTGCATGGTTTTTATGATAACAATTGGCGATAGTTTGTTTTTTATTGTTCGTTTTAATAATATTGTCTAACGGAATCGAAATTTTTGGTACCTACAAAAATTTTTTTGATTGATACATTGTTGGTCTATGTACCAATATAAAATTAATACGAGTTATTTTTTAATTATTAAATAAAAACACTATGTACGGCTAGTAAAACAGATCTGGCAACAATGAATTTTCCAATGGAAAATAAGAATTAGATGAGTGGCAGTATTAAAAACGGTACTAAATGAACTTACAATATTGTTGACATATATCATATTATTTATATACGAGTAAGCTAAAATTGTGTAAACGCATTATTTGCGAGCGTTACGAGTAAAAATAAATCTTAATTTGTTTATAATTATAATAAACCTATATAGCGGCTAATAATTATAAAATAGTTAAATATTGTTCCTCAATGTTCCATTATCATAAAATTTAACCGACCCATTTATCAACTAACATATTTATTATTATTAATGGCGAGCACATGAAATTGTCGCCGCGGTCAAAATTAAACAGGAAAGAGTCATTAATCACTGAAACATTTCAATGCATATTCGGTATATAAACTATAATTTAAAAAAAATTAAAGTAAAGTTCGCCATTTTGTGAGATCAATATTTTAGCAAAAATTAAACATACATCACGTCTAAGGATAGGCAGAGGTGTAAGTGCACCCACATTTTGCCACATGTTCTTCTGTCCCATGATGTGATAAAGGGCGAGCCTATCACCACATCTGGCACAAATTTTAAATTTAGGACCAATATCGATTCAAAAATCCAGTATTATTACAATTTAAAAGAAAATGCTTACAGTGTAAAAATTTAAAAGATAAATAAAACTCGAAAAAATATCTTTTGCACGTTGGGAGTCGTTTAAAAAAAATGTCCAGAAATATCGTGGATTAAGTGAGCAAAATTCTTTTAAGCGTACTAATTCACAAACAATGCAATTTATACGACTATTGTTTCAAGCCGAGCATTGTGAGCTTACGAGGCGTGGCTGAAAAAATATTTTTATATTTATTCAGTGGTTGATTTAGGCATTGCTTAGTTCTTACTGTCGTAACTGATAATGCGTTACAATAAAGAATTATATTTATTTTAGAAAGTTTAGAGGTCAAATCAGAACAAAAGAATCAGTTCAAATATTTACCTAGATTGTATAGATTGTATGTTGCC
>JAABKM020000031.1:699214-724063 GCA_016277805.2 Papilio aristodemus | reverse complement strand
TTTATTAATAGAATTGTTCCCAATAAGGGAGTGCGCACTTTGGTAAAGATGAGCGCATGTGTATTCTTCCAGGAGCTAGATGGAAAGTATAATGTAATATTTAATGATGTGATTAAAAGTCTGATACTGGTTTTATTTATTTTTATTTTAACTACACTAAGCTATAGGAAACTTTGTTTTAGCGAGCCTCGATTATCAAAAAAGCCCTTGAGATTGGCACAAATTTATAATAAGCGCCCTCTATCTGTACTCCGTCGCTCCTGGCCCGGTGTAGCTAGCCTTTGTAAAGCAACTCTTTTTCTTTACCTATTACTATTTTTTTCCTATAAGTCGAGAACGTTGATTTGTACCGAACATCATTTAAGGTCATCTGAGCCGTTAAACTGCTTCGTTTCACCCTAAATATTCGTTTATTTAAAAACTTTGGCAACCCTGATTTCCTCCGCCAATATTTTGCAGCATCCGTCTAGCGTTTTATTTATTTTTAAATTGTCGGCCGCTGTTCGTGTACATAATATTATATAATATCCAGGGCTGTCTGTTCGTAATATTTTACAGCGGTTATTTATGACACACTATGATTTAATATCAACGTCACTTTGTTTTATTGGCGACACTGGCGTAAAAAAATATTTACTCGAAAATAAACAATAAAAACTCGAGTAAATGTCTTCATTTCATTATTGTCAGTTGTCAGTTCGTAGGACATATTTTGCAATTGACTTTTAACACCGTCTATATTATGCAGAATATGTAAATGAGTAAAAAATAAACAAAACTCATTTACTGTCTTTAAATAATTACCTTACAAAACACAGAGCCATTAAGCATTATTTATAAATTAAACGACAAAAATTAATGGAGTAGACAGAAATTGTCATAGTAAACATGTGATACACCAATCCCATAAGTGTTAGAATAACTTTTATTTCATTATGTACGTTTTCATTTTAAACATTTTATCCAACCAATAAAATGGTTGCCCACCTCACGTAAATTTTCTTCCGTCCCATTTGTCGAGGCTCTAACGAGATCGTATTGTCGACGGTCAAGGCAATACATACAGCCTACAAATAGGTCAGGCGTCCCCTGCAGCCTCGTGCGACGACCGCAACCCATTAGCCTCCAGCCCCTATCTGACGTCCTGTATAACCTACTTAAAATAAAGCACGTAAAAATGCCATGTAATGCACCGAGAACACCGATTTGATATTTTTTTATAATGTTTAAAAATGATTTTCTGTTTGTGAATAAGCATAGACATTAGGAAAGAACTGAACAATCTATGTAACGAATGTTTACTAAATATTTCAAATAATTTAAGAATTTTGTACAGGAAAAATTTGGATAAAGTACATTAGGAACAATTATTAAAATAAATTATAATTTCTAAATTTACTTTTTAAATTTATAAACACAAATTTTAAGCGTAGAATTTTTATTAAATTTTTCGTACAGAGCAGCACATTATCGACCGCGCGAGAAGGCGCGTTCCATTTTCAAACGAGGTTTTAATTTTCCAGCCAGCTATAGAATTTATTCGAAAATGGAACGCCGCTCCTCATTTCCTATTCTACGTAATAAGCAATTATAAGGACACTTCTGAATGCAATGCTTTATTTTTATTTTTGTCTTAATTTCAAAGTATTGTTTATTTTTTGCAATTTTTGAAATTGGGGTCCCGTTTTTTATTATTTTTTTTTTGTATAATTATGAGCTTCTTTTTACGGCTCTGAATGTTTTCTCAAACTATTCTAACTTCCTACCTCACAAGCTTATCTTGTGGAATAATCTGTCTCTAGTGGTAATTTCAAACCAATAATAAAAATAAGAAGTTCCTCTGGTATTGTAAATATGTCAAATAATATCAGGCGACCATAGACGCTGGTGAGATTAAGAGGAAAGTGTGGACTTTCCTCCTAATCCTATTAAAAAAAACAATGCCTATGTGCGTGACGCCACTAAGTTCAGCAAGTCAACCTACTTTAAAAGTCAAGCGAATGTCGTCCGATGTTTGTCGTGCATTTATTTTTATTAGTAGACGGAGCGATTTGCACGACACAATCGTACATAGATAAGCAAAAATAAAAGTGTCTACGATTACGATACATAGACGTTTACTTGGAATTATTAATCACGATTATTATTATCGTACTTTGTATAAAATTCGGTCACGTCATCGTTTTACTAGTTTCAGTTCGGTATATGTTTGCGTAATAGAATTAAAACGAATGATTCTTTAAATAAGAGAACCGAAATTTATTTGGTTAGAGAGTACATATCTTCTCAAAGGCATATAACCTAAATAATCTAGGCAAGAACAAATAACTTACCTTGCATTTAATGTCTAAAAAAAAGTATGAAATATGCAGATATACCCATTTTGCGTTTATCTTTCCTTCAATTACTGCCTTGTTGTATTTATATAGAAAAAAATATATAAAAAAAATCGAAAATGAAGGACAAACTTCGTGGTGAGTCGTAAATAGATTTATTTAAGGAAGCAATTGAAAACATATACATATGTCGGCACAATTTAAAATTCAATTATGCGCTTTGAACACGCCCGCGTCACAGCAGGAGGAAGACTCGCTGAATTCATGCTGTATTTACATACACTGACACGAACTCTGCTCATTAATGGCATGCATTCCTATCCATATATGAATTCATGCAAACATTTCATTCTGGTATTAGATGAATAGTAATGTCGGTCTATCTCATCGATATTTACTACGTACATAGCATAATGTGATGTCGCTAAAATATATATTTTTTTAAAAGTCGGTGGAATATACAACTTCTTATGCCACTAACATTTTTAATCTAACGGATTCTACTTTTCTAAAGCATTTCTTAGTTCATGATATTTTCTGATTTAATATTATGTTATCTATAGAAGCTCATTTAAAGTATGATTTAAACAAAAATATACAGAGGCATTAACCTAGATAATAGATCTCGGCTCGCGTGACAGGACAATAATACAAGTACATTTACATAAGCAAAACGGGCAGTGCAGTTACGAGGTACATTACCTCGTAATAGCTGCACTAGCCGGTCTATTAGGTCAGACTTCAGTTTCATCGGATTACATAAACAGCGCGCGCATCACCAAAAGGGCATTTGAATTATTGTCCAATGCTAAGGTGATTGTTTTAGATTGAATTCATCTTTACGATGGTTTATATTTATTGTAAAGAGTTTTAGAAAGTTTCAGAAATAATGATATAATGACCATTGATAATGTAGTGATCAATGTCAAAAATTTACAAAAAAAAAAGCGAAAAACGATAAACATGGGACTTGAAATCTTCACACTTTTTGTCTTTCGCTACCTGAGTACTGGTATAGAATATAAAAAATAATAAAATAAGGCATTTTATCATTATTTCATTTTAAATAATGTTCAAGGTAAGACTGAAAGTTAAAATAAAAGGAATCTGTTAATTAGTAAGCAAGGCTTTCGGATAATTAGACTAAGAATTCCCTTTGTAATGCGAAGACGACAAGCAAAAGTCTGTACGCGAGAGGTATGTTCCAGACGTAATTGTACTTTGTCTACAAAGAAAAATTCTGAGAAGGATTGTAAAATCCTTCACAGACTTTTACTCAAAGCTAAAAAAGAAAATTATTTTTGTGCTAAAATTATTTTCTTTTAACGAAAAAGTCTAGTTAGATATCCTAATGTATCTATATGTTACCGGCATAATTGTGAGTGTCGGCATTTTGTAATTAGTCTAGGCAAAGATTATAAGGTTAAAGTAAGTATAATGTGCTTAGAATCGAAACGTCAATAATGGCACTGTGCCTAGATCGATTACAAAATACCAACTCACACAATCTGCTGGTGACATACATATATTAAACGTTAAAAAGTAAACTTGTGAAGTTAACTAGTAACACTACAGTATCCTAATAAAATAGTATTGTACCAACATAAACAAACCATCCGAAACAAATTTAGCCCTGTTTATTTCCACTCGCCTCACCTTACAACATCGGATCTCCTGATGCTTATAAATAACATGTCGCTCCCAATTGACCCTCGGAAACGGATCCCAAGTGTGTGATGGCGGAGGAAAGCGGACCCGACCGCAATATATCCTGCGGAACCTTTTCAATAACATAAGCTTATCCCCGTGGCCTCCGATAAATTGCTAGAAGTTCGGACGATTTGTGATCGTTCTAATTTATAAGAGACAACGGGAGCGGTATTACTTGAAAGCCAGTAATTTAATTCAGGGAATAGGGATTCATTTTTACATACGAGTATGTAGATATATGAAAATTTATCCCTATTACCGGTAAGAGTTTTCTAAAAAGTAAAATTAATACTACTAATTTTAAAAATATTTTTACACAAATAATAGCGAAATAAATTTCTAATAGTCAATCCAACAGGATGCCATAGACGTAAGTAATAATTTTTATTTTTATTTGTGATAAATCGCTGTCATTAGTCACTTGTACCACAAACATTCAGCTTACATTAAATGAATTTATTATGACCGGATAGCCGCACGAAACTTTAGCAATTTTCCACGTAGCTCACGTAATAGGCGCGTTCATAGCTCGGGAAATACCGCGGACTTGCTCTTTATAGATATTTTTATGCTTGAGGGTTGTTAAAGAACCAACTACGGAAACCTATTACTGTAACGAAATGCTGCAGTTGAAAAGATTTCCTGCCATTTAGTGGAATTACTTTTATTATTTTACAATAACAGGGATGTATAGTGGGGATATGAAAACATCGATCACTTTTCGAACTCAGTCGTTTGTCAAGTCGTACAAAATTCGACTTATTTGCTTTTGACTTAGGTCCAATATAGTAAATACCTTTTTTTACATCTATTCTAGTCTTTATGAAGTTCGAAACAAATGTTTTCTATTGAATTATCAGTCAGTTTATTGTCGACTTAGTCCATTGTTCAGCGATAAAAATTAATTAAAGGACAACATTGAAATTTAATTTAAATATTTGTCCGTCCTCATGTTGGCTACGTAAACATATGTAGCCAATGTCGCATAATAATAAGTTAACATGCCATAAAAATCAATTTTATTTATTTTTATAAGCACTCTGCACAATATCAAGATGGAGGGGGACCGTATTACATATGTATCACTTGACATTTTTTTTGCAGAAGGTTAAAGCGGTTAATTGCGTTCGTCCGAAATTCGCAGCGATGTCACTTATAAATAGCAGTGAATCAGACGAATATAAAACGCGCAACTCGAAATAAACTTGCGAATAAGGTCGACTGTTAACATGTGTTCGATGACACCAAGCCTCTCATCTTGACGCAGTCCAATGCACGCAGAAAGGGTAAACAGAAAAGATTTACAGGGCCACTAAAAAAAGCATATCTTGTAAAAGCTTGTCCACATCTAGTTCTTTATAAGCCTTTCAGTCTAATATTTAAAAAAATTAATAACTCTTCAAGAACTTCAATACACAACGTAAGCAAGTCTATAAAAAGACGCTCATGTAATAATTATCACATTTTTAAAACAATGTAAAAATCGTTTGTCTAAAAAAATTCGTCACGTATTATCATCGTATTCACGCATCGTCCATAGCAGTCCGCATTAGTTTTTAATTCACTGGGCATCAGCCGCCATATTGAAGGTAGGGGCTGCGCTCGTTACGATTGGACTGCATCCAATTGTATGAATTGCAAGTGGACCTGACTGGGTCACTCCAGGCACCGCGTATATAGGACACCGATCTGAACTATCAAAATTATAAATCGAATATCAATTTGTAATTTTAATGCATCTTCAATGGACCACGTCAGATAAGTCAGTAATTAATTTGATGCATAATTTATCAAGCTTTATAGTGACCCAGTCAGTTTGTATATTACTCTTTAAACAGGGTCTGCAGAGTTTGTGTAGCTTGTCATATCAAGTGTTTTTAAGACGTAGTGTCATCGAAGCACAAAATACAATTTGCGATCACTAAAACGTATTAAAATAAACAGGATATCTAATAAGTCATATGACTAATTGTGAATTTTATAAATTACAACGTCTTAAAACTACAATAAAAATAGGGGTCGAGCCAAGAGTCGCCTACCGAGAAAGTTGTGATAAGGCCGGCTTGACCTTATACCTGTGATGCGGGCTTTAATAGAGGCGTCAATACAAGATTTTTGCTGGTGCATTTCTCTTTGTCAATGAAATACCACCTATCCCTTTACCTTACCATCATATATCGTTTTCTTCAAATATTCTCTGTTTTTCTAACAAGATTTTTTGCGAATTTCGATAAATAGCCATGAAACCGACTTGCTAGTTTGCCTCCTTTTGAAAATCAGAATTAATTTTATTTTAACGTTGAGTATAATAAAGTTACCCATACAGTTAGCTTCTGTTTAACATCAATGTGCATCTAGATTGGTTGGAGTGCGTCCAACAAGGTATTGTGCTTGCATGTAGTCGACGGGTCGCCTCGGTCATGGATCTAGGTTAGGTTATACAGGTCTCACATAATTAAGGAGGTTGAAATTTTACGCTTTACGCTTTAATTTAATCTGTGACGTTGGCACTGAAATTCTTCCGAAAAATCCCATTCATCTTTATGTCTGTATCTCTTGTAGTAAAAGATTTTTTTCTTCTTCAATATAAAGATTACAAACGATAACTTTCATTTCTATGGTAAACTGTTTTTAGTGTAGTTTAATATCTTACAAAAGTATGCGGAATTAACATAAATTATAAAACTAGAAATAAAAATATGAGTATTCCTAAATAACGAACGATACAGGAATGCTTTTTTAACAACCATTAAACCGATAGAAAAATAAACATTCGACCGCCAGCCTGAATCGATAACATTGTAAAAATAAACCGCACACGCTTCACCTCTGTTATTCGATTCAAGATCGATTCGAGTGGCCAATGAAAACTTTTTAATGCTCGCTGATAAAAAAAAAAATCAATTTTCAAAAATAGAACGCCACGAAAACTTCGTGTCATTTAGCTAGTTAGCAGTTTGACCACGCGAATTATTTGAAACACAGAAGAGTCATGAATACTATAAATCGATACAAAATGACTTCCGACATACCCATGTAAATTTTAATGTAGTAAACTTACTAGAATTAGAACATTTCACTATGAAGGCGAAGAATTACTCAAATTATCTTTTCAACCATCCTATCTCACACTGTTTGAAATTTAAACTACTCAATAAAAAACGATATTACATTCCGTAATTAGTAAAGTCAAAAGTGGTAAGAAACCTGTTCAAGAAATATTGTCTAATTTGAATAAATAATAACCGCCCTTTTTAATGAGAAAGGTGCAACTAAATTAAGACCTATAATTAACTATAATTTAAACGAAACTTGGATAAGGGTGAGATTAAACTATTCAATTTCCTTGTACCGTCAAATTACTTAATTGATTTCTATAAATGACCTTATACGGAACCACCCTAATTAAGGTACAATCTTAACAAGACATCCGTGGGCTTAAGTGTACTTCACAACGAGAGTTATTATTATACTGGTCATTTAACGAGTGAAGTAAAAATTATCCAATTTAACATGAGACGTGAGTATTTAAAACTAAACAAGAATCATAGGTCTAGTAACGTCGGTTATTTGTAACGTAAAAATGTGACATTTAAGTCAGGCACGCGACAAACCAGGTGCATTAAGGGCAATTAAAAAAAATGGTTGCGAGGGTGGTTGGTTTTTTATGATGTAAGATTACAACGAAGTCCTGCCCATTTATAGACCATATTACTCAATCATAGTAGACTCGTAAATTCAATGAAACCGAAAATGCATGGAAAATTAATTTAATTGAAAGATCGGTAGCACGTGGAACGTTTCTCTCATAAACTACATACATATATAAATAAAAAATGATAATTTTGCGGTCGTATGTCACCGTTACAACCAAATTAACGAGACTCTATGATTCCTTAATGCAAGCATCTATAACATCTTATTTCATAATTTGACGATTTCTCTTTGATATGTTTTGAATCGTTGAGATATGATACGTATATACTGAAAGTTAATTATTTCCTTTTGACAGTTTATATCTAGTCCGATTATAAACTGACTAAGTTCATTAGTGCGTGACACAGCTTCGACTAAGAGTAGGAGAATGTTAGTAATATCTCAGAGGGTCGTGCAGCGAGAGAGCGCTTTGTCTCGTAAAAGCAGCTTTATGGGTCACACGTGTTCCTTGCATAGTTTATTATTTCACATTTTAAATATTTATTCTAGTCTCGGGATGAAGTATCACATTGTTCCCATAGGAATTTTCATAAGATACTTTTATAACACGAAACTACGTTGCGTAATAAATATGATCTACTTTACATGCTTATTTTTATCAAGGAAGAAGTAAATATATGAAACATTACAGGGTACAAAAAGAAAAAAGGTTTTTTTTGTCTTCTAGTATACGATAATTCTTCTATCTTATCATCATAAACCAAGTCTAACATCGAACACAGGCCTCCTCCAAGACTGAACAAAGACCCTTTCACGGTTTCATCCAAACAAATATTTGCACATTACAATTTGTATGAATGAAACAAACTATTATCTTAGTCCAGTGCTTCCCAAAGTTAGCTGGACCCCTCGCTGACTTAGATAGGAGGATAAATGTAGCCAAAAATTAAAATATCGGATGGCCCTTCATTTTCATAGTTTGGGAATTTCTGTCTCACAATATTAAAACCATTGAAAATGTAACATATTGATAATAAATTGTTAGCAAACAGGATGTTTATTGGATTGCAACAATTACACTTAAATACACGCATTAGTGCATGTGTACTGAACAAGCAAGAAAATAATAATTTCAATACATTTGTCGGTCTATTTGATGTTGACGATATCATTGTTCATTAGCAAATTAATCTACAAACACACTCTATCTACTCCTTATAAGTTTCTATTATTTGAAAAATATTCATTACGCTGGGTTTTTTCTACTCAATATCAGTTCGGAGTTTGGAATTTGTGTCCAATATGACGATAGGCTCGCCACCTATCGCATCATTGGATGGAAAAATCTACGGCGAAATGTGGGTGCACTAATTTCACCTCTGCCTACCCCCTCGGAAAATACAGGCGTGAGGTATGTTTTATTCGTTACTATTACAGGACTACAGACTAAAAACAAAGATTCGTATTCTGGTCCGTATAAAATATATCTACAGCATAATCTAAAACGCTAGTTATGGTATTATTATTAGCGTCAACACCTTCAATAACTTCATAAATTTATTATTAAAATATTGGTTCTTAAATGTGTCCTTGTACAGCTAACTTCATACAATTTAACAAAAGATCCATACATTTTTTCTAAATCCTAAAGCCACCACCCACTGTGGGTCGCTACGTTATCCGAGTTAGTAATGTATAATCAACACTAGTAGGTGTTTCAAACATTGTGTAAATAAAACATGAAATTAACAATTATCCTCATACTGCGGGCATATCAACACTCGCTATGAATTATTCATCTGTTACAAGATTTCTAATCTCTAGTACTCGTAATAGAGATTTGATTGCTTCCAAGAAAATAAATTTATCGATTTTCACCTCGGTCTATCGCTTTCTGAAACAAAAAACTAAGCTCATGACATAGTTACGAATGAAAAAACTTTTTGAAAAAAAAAAATTGTCTTTCTTTAGTATGTCTTATTATACATATGCCTATTATAATAAGATACACTTAATACAGTAATACGAAAATCGATACATGCCCTTTATCTTTCCATTGGTAGAATGAAAACTCGTTCCATACGAAAAGACTTATCAAGTCGATAATTAATTACGCCGGGGACGAGTTCGAGGCCGACAAAAAACACGAGGCTCGTACAAAAACACTGACTCGTATTGCCTTTACAGTACAGTTTACAAGTTGACGTAATACACTACCATCTCCTTAATAGGGCATCAAGTCTTCATATACAAACAAATTCATCTCGTGTCTTTATGCTATAAACTCCAAAAACCACTGAACGGATTTTTATACGGTTTTCGTCAATAGATCATTGAAAATATTTTTTTTACATTTCAATAAATTTAACATCAATGAAAATATTCAAAAAATTGTTTAATTTGTTTTCATTTCTAACTTCAAACTTTTAGTCTAGTGTGTCTAGGACTGTCTGAAGTCATAGGAATATTACATGGCGTCATTATGCAATGTATCGATCTCGGCCAGCGAATGATGAACTCACTAACCCTGATGCAATCACATCGGTTTAAACAGGATAAAAATGATATCAGATATAATCTATATTGGCCAATGTTTTCCTTTGATATTGTAAACAATCGAATTTGGTTGCTTCTTTGCAAAAGTACTAAATCCGAAATCAAATTTTTGTCCCCAATAGCCTTCAGTAAAAAGTTTTCTTGATACAACGATGACAAAAAATTCATCCTTAATCAAAGTAATACAATATATATATAATAAGCGACAGATTTTATCTCAAAACAAGTTTGTCCAACATGCTCTACTCTACAATAATCAACAAAACAATAATTATTAACACAATGAAAATTATAACAGGAGATGAAAGAAAAACAATACTCTACCACTCACCGGACTTCCGTTTCTCGTTAACGAGCACCAACGACTTGGTTCTCTTGACCCTCAGCGACCGCCTCCTGATGGACCTCATGAGGGCCTCGGGCATGCGGGAGAAGCGAGGGGAATCCACCCGCTTCTCGGGCATAAAAAAATTCTTCACAGCCAACATTATTGTACACCACAAGTCCCTATCAAATTAAAACATCGTCCCGCGACACTCGTAGTTAAAACGTGATTCTTTCCAAAGTGATAAAAACAAGTTCTGCTGATAACAAAACTCGGAAACAAAAGAGTAAATGTCGCACCTGTGGAAACTGAATGTTTAAAATCAACGGCACAAGGTCACGCGAATCTATAAAATTCGCGACACAGTGCACATTTTCGCGTTCAATTCCCCGCCCGCACCAGTTCTATTGTTTCCGACCCATCACTATTCCGATCACGCGATCACTATACTGTCACTTCGCAAGGAACTGATCAATTTCAAGTTGCCGATATAGTCCGATGCAAGTTCGGTCGTTGCTGCGATATGAGAGAACGCAACACGTCCATGCACGGCCGCGGCTTGCGAAGGACTGGCGTGAGATATCGCGTGCAGTGCGGTGGCTCCACCTGGCGTAGCGCGAGCGATACTAAGCCTGTTATCAGAGTTTAGTGATGCCCGACCATATTACTGCAAGGTCGCACAGATTTACAGCTTTATTGACGGTCGCTAACGAGGTTAGTAAAACGATAATTACCCTATTATTTGTTGCTTTAATGTTACATTATTAAAAGAAATGTTCCACGATAAAGTGAATTACCATCACCACTATTTCATCATAGGTTAAGTAAAAAAAAAGATCTCAAAAAAAAAGAGCAGAAAATAATTGGAACAGTATTAGTAACCGCAGAAGGTAATTGAAATAGGGAGAAATTTAAAAAATGTAGAATATTTTGAAGCTTAAACATGTTATACATTTTATATTAAAAGCGAATACCGCGTCTCTGAAACATCGTTCTGAAGATTCATTTCATTGAGTATGTGGCGTGGCGCGTGTCACTGCTGTAGTAGCTGTGCTGCCGCGGCAGTAGCAGTGCACAACTTAATGACGTAATAAATTGCTCCCTGTAATTGTTTCACTCTACTGAATCTGTTCACTTCGAATAATGTTAAGGAGCTTGAAATATAAGTAATGTTGTCCTCTCTATGTACTCGTGTCAACTACGAACTCTTATGATCAAATTCGATGACCATGATGGAATGCATTGAATAAATAAGTTATTAAGTTTTTTTATTCGATTTTTGCTGATCCACTTATTTTATCTGTAGGTGCAGCAGCGTACTTATTATTGTACCAATACAAAAAAAAGTTGACAAGTCATGAGCATTGACTTACATAACTTTGTTGTGAAACTTCGCGTTGCCGTGTGATATTTAACACTTTCTCCGTAAGGTTTTAGTTAGCAATGCCAATCATTTGTTGCACAACGCGTTTGCTTGAAACCTAAACCTAGCCGTGTGGTCTAGATCAAGATACACGTTGAATATTAAAGATATTAGGTAAAGCGACGGAACAAGTTCTAATTTGAAAACTGCATGTGACTGTACATTTGCATGGTCTCCTGTGCCGTGTAACAACTTTTAACGTATGTACAATAATTGAAAAAATAATAACTGGACATCATACACGTTGAAGTGTGAAATAACTTCTTTATATTTTTTATTATTCGCTGTGTAATATATAGAGATAAACCCTCAAGCGCTGCAGCGCTACATATTACTACAATAACAACAAGAATCGTGCAAATTCTTATCGTGGCATCGCAACGGCGAGCACGATATTGCGACTCGCATTTTACACCCACCAATCAACTGAGACCTTTCCCTCAGACACTCGGAGGCCATAAAACTGACTTCTGTAGCACAATCCGTACCATCTTTACGGGTCAAGTTACACTACACGAAGTATAATGCTTAGCATTTCCGTATATTTATAGGTCGCTGCATCATTTTAACTCAAGTTTTTGTTTAGACATTATATCTCATATAGAATACTACAAATTATTTTAAATAACTCACCAGAATAGAACTCTTAAAGATAATGAATATTAAGACTAAAAAATATATAAACCTTAACACTATACTCGTTCTGTTCCAGCACGTCTTCATGACTCGATAAAATCAATCCCACATGACTATTATGGCGTAATGATTTTCCCCGGCTATTTTGGGAGCGTCGCCATCGCCCACGTCCACTCCCAGCGGTGGACGAGTGCAGGACCGGTTCACGGACTGTCCACACAAACCTCCAGATACTATACGACGATAATATCCTATTCTTGCTACACAGGTTATATTGGTCGTTTTATTTTTAGTCACACAGAACAATTATTTCCGTCCTATGCTTCTTTCTATCTAGATAGAATATTATATTCAATAAAACATTCATAACAATGATCAAATCTGATTTTTATTTACGTAACAACTAAAATTTGGGACAAGTTTTTTAAAACATACATAATAACACGTAAATCACTAGGTGCATATCCAAAATATGTCCCTAATTTTATAAATAATGCCTTATATAACAACGCCTAACTACAGAAAAAGGCTCATCATATCATTAAGTTACGATAGTCGCGGAGTACAACAGCTACATGTGAGAAAAGAGCATCTTATAACGACAGGGACACGGAAAACTTATGTACTGTGTGTGTCTTGAACACAGTACATATTATAATAACGACCTCGGTACAAACAAAACTAATAGATACAATTCAAGCGGAAATACCACGCAGCGACTTTCTCCTACGCAACTCCAATAAATCAAAACCAAATCACCAGGCGCCGTACCTGTTGCCTACGCCTGACCACCAACGCGGGACAACTTACTTATTGCTCTACCATGATACGAAATCTAGTAAAATGTGGAACGTTGACAAATATTACAGGAACTATAATAGTGTCTTGCGAAACTATAATCTGTAATCTATTTGCCATCTTCCTGTCCTCTTTCCTTACCTAGGATGGAAAGCAAAGGATTGGGAAAGGGCGGCGTTTATAAATAGTAAAAGAAAATCCTTTTTCCTATCTGTTGTCTCGTCTATCCATTACAGATCGGCATATAGGTAGCAGTCACTCATCAGAGAAACTATTTCCTCGTTTGCCACTTCCAACAACCTAATGTTTTAATATCATGGCGAAACCTATTACTTAAAAAGTATGAAGATGAGAACAGTTGTTCCTCATAAGTACCATTAAACTGCAATAGAAGTACGTCGTAAACTAAACGATGAACTTCTACCAACACTAAGAGCATAAACATTCATCAAACTCGAATAAAAATGTGGTCAGATTATTTCGAACAAAGCGATAGAAGATTTTATGAGCACGCTAGATCATGAATGGACTGTAAAACGTTTTACGACAAAGTTAAGAGTTCATTATAAAATTTTGTTATATTCCAAAATGTTCCTTTGAAAATTTAAGTATATTCTCATGTATATTAACGATTTCAGAACGCGATGTTGGGTTATAAATATTTATTATCATTGTTTTCATTTCCTGCTTCATTCCATATTTAATTAATTAACATGTATATTGCTTTCAAATGTTGCATCTCATTTATAAAAGCATACGTCAGTCGATGATATCAATATTATGTTAATAAATAAAATAGCTCATGTTTGTATCGCATGACATCATCTCTTAGTGAATTCATGCGATAATTTATATGCAAGTTAATCACGTGCATCATTGCAATGAGCAAAACGCTGCATGAGTAAGCGCCATCTTAAAACAAAAATTATTACTATTATTATTCTTAGACAAATTTATAAGAAAATTATTCTAGAATTCCACTGAATGATCCAGTTAAACAGTATTAATAAATATGTTACGCAAGTTTTAATTTAACAAGGTAATGAAAATCATTAAAAACATATTTTTTTTAAAATAAAAACACGAAATGATTTTCATTCTATCATGCGATAAGTCTTTCAAATCTTCTTTTTAAGTAAAATCTGGCTTAAAAATCGCGGAAACATAATTTAAAGATAATTTAAAGAGCAAGTCATTTTCAAGTATTTTTAAATTACAACTCATTAATATTACGATGCAGTATTGTGTGCATGTGAAGTCATCCAGAGAGCATTGTATTCTAATTACGAATGCCTCGAAATAGGTTGCGACCTATTTCGTAGCTACCGCAGAAATAACTAAGGAGCCTATTTCGGGAATGAATGCGACATGCGAAATAAGAGTTCTACTTTTAGATGCTACTATTGTTGTGGCATCTAAAATGACGATTCATCTCCCATCTTCAGAATAGTCTTTTCTCAATGAGAATGTATTCATTGATAGAGAGGTTTTTACGTGAAATTCGTTTTCAGTTTAATTAACATGCTTTATGGACTCGTGAATTATACGGTCTTTACATATCTGCGATTATGCTTAAATTAACTTCTTAAAATTTGTCAAACGGATGACGCAACAGGGTTTCCACAAGGGAGCCTCTTAGGACCCACTTTGTTAATACATCATAAGCGACGTGCCGTACGAGGCAATTCGGATGCGTTTGCATCTTGCACAATGTGTCGGGATCTTCGAAGCCAATAAATATGTCAGCACAATGCCTGACACGACAGAAGGGCCCGATTTCTTTACGAGCCAAAACCGATCGCGATTTACGATCACCGCCTTGCGTTAGACACGAGTGAGCGCTTTCAATCGACGATTACGTCCGATTATTTATTGATGCGATGCGCGGAATCGATCGGGCGTGTTGTCGATCTTTAATTCGATTAAAGTTATTACGGTGAGATTTCTCACGAGATGTTCGACGTTTACATGAGGATGGCACAATGGAGAAATGAATTCTCATTCATAAATTTCTTTTGTATTTAGAATACTTGACATAGTTTTGCTTGTACGTACAGGTTGTGTTAGTCTCCTGTATCTCTTATAAGATTGATGCATAATTTACAGATCCATATTTTTGTATGGATTAATTTTTATATGATTTTTGTATGAATAGACAAAATATAAATTTTAAATTCATTAGAAGTTTAATACAAAAAACATAAGAAATACATTTTTCCTCTCATTTACCAATTGAATGCTTAAATGAAAGTGGTAATTTAGATTTTTGTCGTTCAATTACATAAGTGAATTTTTAACTGCGTATTGTATTATATTCTCGGCATCGTAAAAACTGTATTTATATAACATAATAAAGCGACATTTAACAGTGCCGGCAGTAGTTTTGTATCGGAAACGTTTCCACTTTCTCTATTGGTGTCATTGTCACCTGACGCCGGCAGTGTACAGCAAGTAGCAGCCACTGATTGATTTACCTGTAAACAAAACAGTACGTCGTTATTAAACAAGACTAGTTTGATTGATGATTTTCTTTTATACAGCTAAACAACAAGTTTCATACCATGTGGTATTGTCAAAGATATGTAGTTTTAAAAATATGTCTATTTAACTTCGAGGTATCAAATTATACTTAATGTAGTTTTGATCAGATTAGAAATATACTTAAAGATATGCATAGCACTAACAATGTTATTATCGATTGTTTGCTAGTGTACAGTCGATACGAAAATTATTGTAAAATAATTTTATGTATTATTTTTACGACTGTACACTTACGTCCATCAACTCTTATGTGTTAATTGAATATAAACGTGTAGATAAGACAGCTTTAAATAATAGTTTGATTGGTTTGATTATGATCAGATAATTGTGCGAATACCACAACGTATCATTACCATCAAACTTATGACGCGCGTGACTTATGTCTTATTTTGGGACCGTTAATTTCGTTTTAAATAAGGAACGCTCGTCACATAACCCATTCCCTATAAGTATGAATTGCAGGTCGCCGGGACTTTGACAATAGTGTCGGCTAGTGATATGGATCGTTAGGTTATTGCGTGCGTCTGACTTTTGTTAATGGATGACGTCACAGCGTCACGATTACTGTTACGAATTCTATCGCATATTTCAAGGTCTCTTACTAATAATAGTTGAAGTGTATAAGATTGATATGATATTTAACTAGCCGGCACTACATCTATTATTTTCTTTTGAAGTTTCAATCCTTTGAAGTACACAATATGAACTTCTAATAGCTTTTTTCGAATTCGAGTTCTATCTACAACAAACGTTAAAAATGTAATTCTACCTATTTGACGGTAGATGACAGAATGGTAATGAGAAAATTACATCACACATTTTCCTCAGAACACAATACAGTACTAGTCTGTAATTGATGTTGTCTAGGTGGGCGTAGAAACTATCACGGCGCAAAGTTTCGTTCACAAGATATTTTTTAGTCTTCACAGTACTCGTTGCAAACTTAACTATACTCAATTATAAAGGTTAGTTAAAGCCAGCAAAATATTTGGACTTAATAAACGTAACATGTTGCGTTTTGAGGCAATAGCCATTACTTCAGCAAACGTGTTTCTTATACAAAACTTTGCACATCACCACATTGTTATGGGTAAGACGTTACTGTCAGGTGAACGTCCTACTCGTGTCAACGCTTTGAAATAAAAGAAAATCCCCGACAAAGAATAGTGACCCGCGCGATAAGATCAATTGCCATGCTATATATAAATAAGCTTTATCTCGGCTTGTAAGACTATCATTGTATGATGTGTTTATTTTAAATTTGCTCTCTTATGCAAATGATCAGCAGTCGCCTGAATGCTCAACAGCCAGCTATGATCATCACATGAGGAGCTGTGGATGCATTGCCGACCGCTACGATCTATTCTTGAAACTTAAGCAGTCCCCTTAGGGGGATCAGCTCGACCAGGAATTAACTTTGATGTTACAGAATACAGACGACTCACGGAAGTGAGATTTATTTAAGACAGTAAAATTTTCGAGATGAGACGAGAGAAAATGTTCGAGATTTATATCGATAAAAGATTTGGCGGTATCAAATGTAATTTAGTAGTTGATTGTAACGTCACAGTAGCACGTGCGTGATTGCGGAGGGACTTTGCTATAGAGGGCGATTCCCTCTCTGAATGGGGTGCAACTAATGAGGTCCCTCAGATGGAACCCAGCTGAGACTGCATCTATTATTGATCAGATGGATTGCATTAACAATGTATTAACAATCGATAGAACTTGACGTCAATCTTTCCTGATTATTAGGTAGAGATAAAGGTTTACAGGAATCTTGCACATCTTTGGTATTTCGCTTATATTCCTACATCTAATTATGTCGCTAAACAACACTTTCTTGTTACTGTCAACACGGATAATTTTCTCAAACGCCTTGAAGATCGGTCAGGTTATTTACAGTAGGTTAGAATGGTCGGACATACATGACCACGAAAAGTATTTAAGAAGTAAAAATATATAAGCGAGTGTCACAGTGCATATAATATATAAAAACACACGATCGATAGAAACTCTAGAGGGTGGTGATGCGTTTGAAAATTTCACGCGTGGTTATCACAGGCTTCATATCACGCATGGCCGACGCCGCCTCAGACCCTAGGACTTGATATGTATAGATGCAAATAAACATATACATGCGGGCTTTTAATTTTTTTTAATCAGATTATAATATGTTAGTTGTAAAGAAAATTATCATGGCTCGAGAACCAGAAATGTTCAGTAATTGTCTTGTACTCACTATATAAGAAATGGGGACTAGTTTATCCTGATTGCGGTAGCTTTTGGGTCACATAGATGTGAAACATAATTTATTAAGGCTGCTGTTGTTAGCAGTTAACGCGACTTGTTTTTATTCACGTTCATACAAAACTTCAGCGACGGCTCGTGATTGATGAAATAGTATTACCACATCTAAAAAGTAGCAATTGGAAATAGTTTCTATTTTCTTAGAATTGTTACGATTGGGTCACGTAGCTCGTACTAAATTTTTTACGCGCGTACAAAACGATTTTACGGTAGACTCCTCCTTACAGAATTTAGATTTCTCAAGAAAAATTGTGTAATAATTTCATTACGGTGTATGTTATATGAGGATGTTACGAAATAGTAGTTTGTAGTCTAACTGCAGCAGTAAAAAATTGTATTGTCACGAAGAAATACAACTTCGCTGTATGACAAAAAAAAGAAAAGTTTTGTATAACTTATCCATTACAAAGAATTATACGGCAATGGTTAAGTTAGGTTAGGTTATAGTGGCGCATTAAAAAAAAGCTAGAATATTCTTACGAAAATCACTGGCCCAAAGGTATAAAAATTAGTTGACCTTCGCACCCCTACACCCTCTCCAATTAGGGCGTCTGCGGCGGCGTGTTATTGCCGACTGCGGACACCGCGCCCCCGCAATACAGACTCGTATGTGACACGCAACTCTATTTAGATTTACTGTGTATACGACGAATATATGTGCATTTTTTTATGAAATAAAAATTTCGAAAAAGATTAAAACGTTGCTATAAACAGTTGATTTAATTATATTATAATTAGAAAAATTCAAACCAAAGGAGTATAACTAACTCTTTGGTATTAAATACGTGACGCATGGTAATGTCTTATTTTGTAAATAATATGATTAGCAAAACAACCTCATCTTTACTAAATATAAAAATATATATCTCTCCTCTAAAAGTTTATCGAACAAAATTAATTACAAATGCCGCACTTGATCGCAGCGAATAGACTATACGTCCTAATATCTCGCTATGTCAAGGGCGAGAGATAACGCGCGGACTGTAACATAATTAGATACAAGTCAATGTCGCGATGTCGCTCGCTGTAATCTTACGTATCTGGTCCGTTGAATTGAAATCGCGTTCCGTTTTTTCTGCCTGATACAAAAAAATCAAGTGGGTGTTGGTAGACAGATAAATATATATTTCTTTTACTCCTTCAACTTCAACATTATGTATACTGAAGTTTGTGTTTGGAACAGGATGCGTCAAATGTGGGATTTCAAATTTGAAATCTTATCTAATCACGTAAAGTATTAATAGATTTATAGTTACATATTATATTTCTTACAATACTTATTGTTTTACCGTAAATAAAATCCAAGTTTTTCATTATGGTACGAAACAAGAAACAAAAGTCGATAAACAGATAGCATTAATGTTCATAGCTGGCAACAATTACAACTACAATGTATACTCTACTATTTTACGTGTTTCCAAGATAAATGACGAGTTCCATTGAAAGGCATGGTACACATTATGCTACGACTCAATCACGTCGCGCTTTTGCTCCATTTGTCGCGATTTCGCTGATGTGTATTTACACCTTAGGGTGACTATTAAATTTATTATTTGAGGAATAATCCCGTTTAGTAATATTTTAACGACAATGGCTCTATATTATATAAAATCTGTTAATAATATAGTATATTATAATACAAAGTTAATATGCACTTTGATACCCATCGTACAGACAGCTTATATTTATAAAAACAGTTTAAATATAAAAAATGTAAAGAAACAGACCAAGGAGTCTCCAATTTTAGGAAACTTTAAGTTAAAACTTAAAGTTCATCAATGCATTTAGATTATAAAAACAAGTCATACACCCCGAAAGGATAGGCAGAGGTACAACTAATGCTTCTAGTTTTTCCCATATGCAACCGTCCTAGGGTGTTATAGAAGGTATCGGATCGGGTAAAACGGTATTACTTTTGTTTTCAATATCGTAAGAGTATACTGCAATATCAGTATTTAATTTATATTTTAATATTTAAAGCTACAAAATATTCATTATTATCCTTTGTTGTTGAAGAAGCTGCGGAGTGTAGTCGATAGTGGCGCATGACTCGTGCAACTGAGATTAATGATGTTGCCAGTAAATTGTTCCCGAGCGCAATATGTTTTAAAAATAACAACGAAGCACGAAAATGCACTACTAAGCTCTTTTATGATACTTAAGAGTGTATTTTGATTTATGGTGTAACTAATAGATAAAAGTAACAATGCAAAAGATTAAATAAAATAAATGATCATATATTTGACGCGGAATTTTTAAGTGATGATGGAGTAAAATGTACAAAGTCGTGAAAATAACGAATAAGAGAATCTAAAAAAGATACAATGATTTCTTTTCTTAAAGGAAGAGGTGTCAAAAAAGGTCTAAAAACAAATCACAATCAAAAAACAACTGAATGTTATAACAACAATTATTATAAATCTATATGATTCGTAATGATTAGATACACATAAAATGCTAATATACAAACATAAAATTGCACTACTCGAGCCCCTTGACAAGCTCCCCTAACCATCAAAGTCTTGAACCACCGTACAAACCACGTCAAGACGCCTCCTTGCGTACCAAAGGGGGCCAATTAAAATGTATTTAAAAGCTAATCCCATTTGCGACGCAATTCACAAAATCATGCACCGTGTTACTAAGGACGGAACACACTCCAATGATAATAATATTTTGCGAACGTCAGTGTACAAGTACATTATAAATTCAAGCTTTCTTAGTAATTGGAAGCGACGTGTTTTGACGCTGGAATAATAAAGGAAGACACACTCCGTGGGATTGAAGGAGAGATTAGACACCAATTGTTATAGACAATAATGAGAACATCGGGACTTTTGACGTGACATGACGTGACGTTTCTATAACAAGACGGTATTGTTCATATAAAGTCTCTGAAGTTTTTGTTAATAATTTAATATACAAAAAATATTTGTAACAACATATTATGGATAGAAAGCAAGAGGGGTGTTTTAAGAGATTACGCTATGTAAGTAGACTATTTAAAACTAATGACTAAGGATTATAAATTAGAATATTTTGTGGACCTTCCCCTAAATATCCTTACGCTATTAATAGAATTCCAGAGATTTAACGAAAAGGAACACTATTTCGGTATGGATTTAATGATCAAAATATTCATAAAATTAAGTTATCTCTAATTACTTGACAAATTTGATTTTCGGAGTTTTTTTTTTGTTATTTAAAGATTTTATAATACAATTTAATAACTATGTATTTGATTTAAAATTAAAAAAACATATTTATGGATTTGAGGAGCACATTAATCTCATGTTTATATTTCCGTATAAAACATACTTTTAAATAATAAACATGACGGCCACATAAGAATATCAAGTCGCTGTTCTTATGTGGCCGTCAAAATGTACAAGGGTGGAGGAATAAAATGGCAATGTTACGACGACGCTATTGGATGGCATTCGAAGAGGGTGACACCCAATGTTGCAAGGGTGTTTTCAATTATATTTCAAAATTTTAATTATAAGGTGTTACCAAGATGTACTTTTCTATTAAATGTTATAAAAAAATTTAACTTAGCGTGTTGTTATTAAATGTATAATTGTATCAAAAAGAATTATTTCAAAAACATTTTCTCTTAACTAGAATTAAGAACATTCCACCTAGCATTGATAACTAAAGAAATTTTTCAAATAAAATGAACTCGAATAACAATAAAAGAAAGCAAATAAATCATAGAGCATCCTTCGCGGTCCGAACCGAAGGTCTTCTACAATAGAATCAGCGACTACAAATCAAATTCCTACCGCATTGCCTGTATTAAAGGCGCTAGACAAATTTATGAGCCGTATCGCCACACACCAACTATCTGGAGTTCATAAATCACACAAATTGAATTACAGTCGTTCCAGTAGCGAATTTTTATATGATTTGGACTGTCGCTTGTCAAATGAAAGATTTTAGACAATCCGTAACGTTGTATTTTTAAAGTTTTGATTTGTGGACATTATAGTGAGGAGCATGCCACGGCGTATGACTTTTTCAATCTTCTATTTTAATGATCTAGTAGTACTTAAAAACTGTAATATAAAATCAAATAAATGTAAGACGTAAACAAAAATGAAGCGTCTGAAGATAACACAAAGGAAGCTGAAGACGAAACACAACAAAGGCGAGCGACTGGACTTGACAGATGTTTGAATCGTGCCCACTCGCCTCGAATGCGGTGAATTTTATACGAAAACTGGAATAATCGCCGTGAGACTGCGCTTCCGTGTCGACGAACTGGTTCTACTTGGTAATAAAAATATTAGAAGTAACAATAAAATGGAGCGGCTACAATCATGAGAAACATGTACCAGTGTTCGAAGAATTTTATCGTTAGTGAGACCGACCAGACATTTGTTGAGCAGACAGTGATATGAATAACCATCATACCTTTTCTTTTTCACGATTGAACGTCACAAAGATCGGTCCTCTGCCACCCTCATTCAATCGACTCCAGTTATGGTATATAAGCCTTCGTACAATTTTGTAATCGCTTTCTTCATTAGTGGAATCTACTATTTGTAGGTAATATCTTTGAATTGCACAATCAGAAATTATGTATCAAAATGATACATGATTTTCACTTGCTGTCACGTCGTACAAAGTGCAATTGTTTGGTAACTATTACATAGAAATTTACCGTTTAATAATATTATATCCTTTTCTAAAGAAAAGGTATAACTAGCACGTATGGATAGATGTAGGAATAAAAAAGCGAAAGAGGTGTGCCAAAAGAATACCATAAGCTGTTAATATTCAATTGATAAAAACTTAAATATAATCCTTAATATGTTTTCTAAATAATTTAAAGAGTTTAATCTTATTCAATCAAATTTTACGGCTATTAAATTATTACATAAACGTTTCAACCTTAGATATGTGACACAAGTCACACTGGGCGAGGAAGGGCGGCACCCTTCCCGCAACTACAATGTGAGAATAACTTTTGATCCGAACTGACGTCTGTCAGTCATATCCAAGGTGATATTCGCAAGGCGGTGAATGCAGAGCGAATTGAAAGAGAAACTGTAATGGCCCCGTTCTGATAGCGATCGCACGACGGTATCGAATTTCAAACAAGTAGTTTTTTGATGTTTGATAAAGTTTGCCATGCTAACAGTGCTAACAATGTGCCATGCTAAGTGTTTTTACAAGGTGTACGCATTAGTCTATAAAACGAATTTTTAATAGGTATTAGCTGGAAAAAATAAAAGAGGTTGAACGTTTGTATATAAGTTGTAGAGGCGAGAAAAGACGTAATGATGGCATAATTTATTTCGGATTGATTACATAACAGTTACATATTTGTTATTCTTTTGTATATCAATCATAGGATGAGGCCTAATACAAGCTGTGGTCTAATACAGTCGGATGATGAAGGATTTACAATTTAAAAATGATTTCATTTAAAAACAATAGACAACTATATTTGCACGCTGTTGTATACCGGCAGACATAACCATAGACATCGGTGAAAAAAAAATTAATTCTTTGATTATTTTTTTACTTTGCTACTGTAAAGTGTTTTTACAATCACTAGTATCGGAAATATAGCAATAAATTCAACGATAACAATACAAGTTATCTAAACATAATAGAAATCGTAAAATTTATATCGCCATTGAAATTCTTACATTTATTGTATATTCTTGCGGGTGCGTACTTGCTAAATAAATATTATGAATATTTTTAAATAGTATTTTGGAGAACAGGGGAGACGATGAAAAACCGCAAAAGTTCCCCAAAACTAAGTTTTTCTAAACTCTCATTTAATTTGCCAATTCAAATTATAATTTAACAGAACAACATAAAGTTCAAATTGCATTGGAGTTTATGCATCATCTGTAGAAATTCAAAAAGCCCAGTAAATCACAAAGATAAACGAGGGGCGGATTAATTCAATTGTATCCGTAGATGAAGAAAAATATGTAACAGCTTTCATAAATACTTGAGGGAGATCTTTTTGTAATTCACTCGAACTCACTGCACGGTCTGACAGCTAAATAATGATTTCTTTTCTTCTAAATTTTCAAGGGTTTAAGTACGTAATTTTGAATTTTGCCTATAGTAAAAATAAAGTCTTAATCTAAAGCTTTTTTTATCTTCTAAGGAAAAAGAAGAGCTCTATCATGTATTATAGAAAAATTGGAAAGGATAAAAATTGTGTCAGCGGATCTACATAGACTTAAGCGAGATTATTTAACAGTGTTAATGGTTTTTTATATATTTAATTTAATTTTTTTGTCCCAAGTTTTGAGTAAAGTTTGCTCTTTAATGAAGTCTAAAATTCGAGCATCTTGTATATTACCAAAAACCAATACCTTTTTAGAAAATATTTTATGACTTTATAAAGTGACATTTATAAATGTCACCTATAATTTAGCAACTGTTTCAGAATGTACATAAAAAAAATTGTAGATGAGTAAAGGCTTATCAGAATTCGTTCTGGTTTCAAATTAGTTTCCGTTGCCTAAGAAAGCGTTCAAAATTGTCCGACATACGTTAGTTACGTCTAATGTTGACCATACGGT
>JAABKM020000031.1:199374-213195 GCA_016277805.2 Papilio aristodemus | reverse complement strand
AGTTTGCGTGTAGACGTTCAATATAATCGTGAGCGCGATCTATGAAATGTGTAAACCGGAAATTGGGTCAGAGGCCCGCACTTATCCGCCGGACGCAAGGCCAGGGGCGGCGTATTTCCGCTCCTGCCGGCCGCATACCTCCGGATATCTTGCCGCTGATTATCCAGATTGGGAGAGTTTGGGACTTCGCCTATGACAGACGAATATATTAGAATATAGAGCGGAAACTTTGTAGAATCAGATTTTTGTCTTGTAAAAATTTATAGATAAATGGATATCCCCATCAATAAGGCATTCGGCTTCTGTCACATACGTATTAACTTTTTGTGAAATCGTTTTATATCTTTTTGAACCTGAAAAGTTGAACGCTGAAAAATTTTAAACGCAATAGTTTCGCGCAGATGAAGACGTATCGTACCGGCTAATAAACATTTTACAAAAAGATCATCAAAGTAATGTTGATTTATCGATGTAATAGCTTAAGGTAAATAGCCGGGCCATTAGGGACCGCTGGTCGGCGGTGTAATGGCGCACTAACTGCATTAACGACGCCATATCGTGACAGGAGCGCGGCTCGCGGCCCGCGGCCCGCGTCGCAACTGTCCGGTGCTCTTTGATCTTCATACTAACATACTATAAGCACTTAGTATCGTTGAATAATATATGAGCGTAACACTCTTGATCCAAAGTCAAAGCCAAAATGTAACTTCAGTTTTGTAACCCTTGTAAACCTCTAACTTCATTTATATTACCTTAATGAGTATTGAGTACTCGTAATGAAAATTTTCCTTTGATAAAAGAAAAACCTACCACCAATGATGCGGGGATAGTCAAGACCAAGTTTTTTTTTTGTATTGCCATTTCTACCACGAATAAAAGCAAATCTCCAAATCCCTCAATACGAAGTAATTAAATATAACTCCTTTGCGATACGATTCGAACGACTGATAACATGTTGTTACAAATTTGTACACCAGCGTACCTTACACGTATAGCTGATGTAAAAAAAAAAGAATTAGCGTCACTTAATACTTTCTACCTACACGGAACATTTTCTCTTCTATTTTCTATTCAGTGTTTAATCTATGAATGAAGTTTTACTCTCGCGCATCGCCTTGCTGACTGGCAACCTTGAACGTCTCGTGCCAATTATCTTCCCGGTAAAACAGGCCTTTTTAAGTTGCACTTATAGAGTAATGAGGTCGGTAAAGAAAACATATTTTCGTTAAACTACAATTATCTTTCTTATTCAAGTTGTATTGAAGTCATTTATTCATGTTGCTACTGCTTCAATGGTCTGTGGACACTGCCGCAGAAATTTTTAATTTATTCAAAATCTGGATAACTATCATGGAGCATTAATTAATTCTTTCATCCTAAGCTTTATTTATCATAAACAGGCACGGAACTTTTCTACATATTATATACCAGGATGTGCTTTCGATGACGTAAATCAGCGTCGTCGAGTAATTCAGGCGACCGGCTATTTGGCATCTCAAAATCATACGCATTATCGTAATTTTGTGGAGTACACACAACCGCTGCGCAGACAACAGTTTCTTTGATGATAACAATAAATTGGTGCAAGCTTAAGAGCCTAGCGCTAAATAGACCGTTTGATCGCGAACAAAAGAGGCGACCGCCATGATTAAAATAGACAAGGAACAAAGAAAAGAATTCGGCGCGGGAAACAATAGCGTCCGCGGGCGCCCGCCGCCTCAATCTGTCACGGCGGCTGTCACCTGTCACCGGCGCGGCGGCTGTCAACTGTCAGGTGCGAGCCGCCGCCCGCGATCGTAGCGACACCTAGCCCGCGCCCTGCGACGCCCGCGGCTATCTTACACCTGTGGGGGATTGCAATCATGCATTTTACAAGGCCTTTTTGTGTTGCGAGTGATTTGTTTTTAATGACTACACAAAGCGCGAACAAAACCGACCCGGAAGGAAAGTTGAAATGAAACGAAGCACAATTTAACTTAAGGACAAGTTTAGTTTTGTTTTGCGAATAAATAAAACTCGTAGTTATTAGATGATACTTCTTTTATAGATAGTCAAGTGTTTGGTTTAAATTAGTTATGATAATCTGAGCTTTCTGTCACAAATACTGCCTTTTACATCCTAAATTAATACTATTAACAATATTTTATATGATTTATAAATACGATTTATATTTTCTGTTCATATTTTATATATGTAGGTGTCGTAAAATACATACGTTAGGAACGATATCGCACGAGTCTCACCTATTAGCGATGGCTTACGTCGGCGCTTAATGTCTTCCCACACCAGCGACACCGACACTAATAAATCAAACGTAATTTTTTAACACTTTTAAATTTTATATTCTAAACAAATATCAAACCAACATCCAACATGTTATCTACTGTGTTATTATTTTACACAGAAAACAGGAAAATAAAAATAAAATACTTAGCTCTAGAATTAAAGGTTTTTCATATTCAAAAAAATGTAAAAACTTTTTTAAATTCACAATAACTTTACATACTTACATATAAAACTAAAACTGGTAGAAATGACCATAAGTAACTTATGACATTTAAGTGAAGCTTTGTTCTTGTGATTTCCGTATTTTAATTAATTTCATTTATATTTACATTAAAATTGCCTTCCTTTAGTTTTATTTCCGTTTACAATATAGGAAGTGTGTCATTACGTTTACTTTGTTTTCATTATTTTATTTACAATTTATGAGAAATGGAGGGAACGACATTAACACATCATAATGTTTTTAATTTTCATATCTTCTCCACCGTGCTGTACATACCACTTTGACGCAAGAAGAGCTCTATTTCAGATCGCGCATTATTACACCTTGGCGCGTTTGTGCCAAACATTTTTGGCACTAGCGCGCTTTTTTTACGTTTTCTCTCAATTCAAAATAAGCAATAACTCTCAGGTAATCTGTCTGCGAGGCGGGAGGGGCGGGGGACGCCAGCTGTCGAGGCTACGTTTAATTTATGTGTGTTGTTGTAATAAGCCGTGCGAGGTGCAATGCGAGCGAGCTGTTGGAATGGCATGTCAAGCGTGGAAATCGAATACTACAAATAAATAACAATTTAGGTGTTATAAGTTGAGCAAACGTTTGTTCCAATCTTCTTCAACAACACAGAAAATAAAAGACAAAGACGCAGGAAACTCACGATCGGGAAGATTAAGACGATGACCAACTTATGTGCACTGTATTTGCTTTTACAAGGTAAGGAAGTTCTTATATTATTAGTAGATAAAAATAATTCATTAAGAACAGCAACGATTCCCTATGGATGATGTCAACTAAATAAAAAAAAATAACTGGTAGAGTCTCGTTTTTGTGTTCTAATGCTGTTGTAAAGCTTTCATAGCAGCGCTTTATTGTCATATATGTACGACATGATTGATCAGAAAGAGAAGAATAGATGCTAAGTAAAAACTTTACGCGCAGTTGTGCGAATGGTTAGATATCACGTATAACTAGAACAACGCCGGGCTGGGCCCGCGTGCGCAGTAAACGGTCGAATTACGATCGCAGCGCGACGATAGCTCCCGACCCCACCTACAGCGATACACGCTATCAGTGCCAGCAAGTTAAGGGCCGGACTTTACGTGTCAGCTTATTTTATTTGATTTAGAAAAATAAAACGACATACACCTTACTAGAAAGTTACAACAGTCTATCTTAAAGTTAATCACTTAATACAACTAACTGCTTCTCTTTTGCTGCTCTCCAATCGTCAAATCCGATTTTTGCAAATTAATATTTGCATTATATCTTGCTTGAGTTTTTTTTAATAAGGATTCGAAGAAATATTTAATAATTTAACTAAATTCGTAGAGGTGAAAAACTTAAAACAAACACAAATAAATGTAGTAATTTCGAGGCAAGTCCACGCCTTAACACGAGCGTAAAGTAGAAAAGCCTCAGGGGCGTAATATTTTTTATCCCGGTCCCCAACTCTGCCGGTAAATTGCTATCCGATAGCCAGGTTCAGTTGCGCGGGCGGCGAGGGGGACGCGGTGGAAGCAATTAGAAATCACAGCTAAATAACTACAAATATATAAACATGAAATTAAAAACATATTTAGGCTCAAAAATGGGATATTGTATCATATATTAAAAAAAAACAAGTTGCATTCGTTTTTAATGGATTATTATAATTCTACTAAAACAACGGATAACCCATACATATGAAACTCATTCCCTCATTGAGCTGTCCACTAGTCCACTTGACCTCTATAATATCTTGATATAATATCTTGAATAATCTCACTTCATTTTCTATTCCTTTACATTATATTGTTGAGTGAACTTGATGTCTGCCCGTCTTACGCTCGACCTACAATAATTTAGATCTTAAACAAAAATTATCCTCGCCAATTGAAAAACTACCAACAACTTTAGATAGTACAAATCATTATCTGGATTTAATTGTGTCAATGTTATAGGCTCTTCTGAAATTTTAACCCTATCCATGTTATCGTCGATTTCGACACAATGGGTCGAGATAGCGACACAGAATTTTTCTATTCCGTAAAGCAGCGTTTGTCCGACACGTGCCAAGTCTAAATGCGGTAAGGCGCGATGCGGTTTCGTCGCTACGTCAAGGTGTTCAGAGCTTATCATACATTTCACTTGCCGCGGCTCGTGTTCGTTTGTTTTGGCAAACTTGGCGCCTCTCGCTACAGTCTAGGGATGGGAATCGCTTCTCTTTTATTCTTATCGATGACATTTTTTGTACATCGTCAATAATGTCAATTACATTGCAAGAGGCACGTAGACCTCGTCCTTACACACAAATTAAAATAAGTACAAATTAAAGTGACAAAGGTTCATAACAATTAGAGAACAATACGCTTTGACTACATTTGCACATCACATTTCTTTGCACAAGGAAGTCAATTTTATTTTGGCAAACATAAGTGTATTCGATGTTCAACAACATATACGACTGACGATCCGGTCAAAGACCTCTAAATCTGAATAAAAAAACAAGCAATTTAAAAATAATATCGATAAATATTTTAGAAGGACTTGCCCGCACTATTTGCTAATGAGCGGGGGGCGGCCAGGTGAGCCGTCCGCACCTCGTTACCGACACACCGGATGTCCGCCGTCCGCCGCTAAACTACCGTGTAATCTGCTGCTCCCAGCTCTGCCAGATAACATCATGCTCGCCACAAAAAATAAATGCGAAGTTGGCTCGCCTCTGTCATTAGCAATACAGGAATGAAAAATGTTGTTAAATCAAACTTCGGAGTAAAAATTTGGAAGATATTAAATATTTAGTCATTACTTTTTTAGTAGTAGTAGTGTAGTAATTACGATTTTGTGTTTTGTGAGAGACGAAGAAGAAAGCGGGCTTTGAATGTTGGTAACACTGAAACAGTTCCAGATCTTCGATGGAGAAATGTATGGAAACATTTTTAAGTAGGCTTAATGTAGTGTAGAGACCGTTTTTTTATATTAAAAAGGGGACAAACGAGTGACGAGTCGCCTAGATTAGGTGATCACCGACGCCCATGAAGATCCGCAACACCAGGGGAACTGCAGATGCGTTGCCGGCCTTTAACCGTATCAAATCATATGTCCTAGGCATATAATACAATAGTAACAATGTTTGGTGTCTATTATCAATGTTACAACTCAAATGACGTCGCCCGTCGTGGCCTTCGCTAACATTCACCTGAACGACTTATCATATCATATATCTTATATGCTCAATATTAATAACATTATATCTATATTTCTTCTTCTATCTATAATGTTTCTGATTATATATAATGCACAACTAACAATTTCGGGTCTTCGACGTTATGTAAATTAGTTTTCAATTTCAGAGTTTCAAAATCATTTTAAAGAATTTTTAAATTTCATAAAAATAAAAATGATCCATAAAATAACTGAATCAAAATTTGTTCGTAATTGGAGGCTCAGGTGGGAGGCTCCGCCCCGCACCGCGCACAGGTGAGCGCCGCCATTGGCCAGCTTCTGCCGTGAGACAGGTGTCTCCGGGCGGCGCCAATGATGCGCGCCGCGCAGTAGGCTAGCGTTACCGTGTTCTTACGATAGGTACTTGTGAGACAGGTGAGTTGCGGGGCAAAGTAAAGAGTTCGGCGAGTTAGTCCGCCCCGTAGCCGCATACAAGTATGTAACAAGTATACAATGTGAAGTCTAGCAACGTTTCTATACATGTGCTAACTGAAACAGTTCAATTTAGTGGTTTTGCTTGTATCTTCACGCGTGAGGTCGACTATCGAAAGGATAGTAAAATAGCAAACTATCTAGGAGCGCGTGTAACGCGAGCACGTCAGGTATTTAGCAATTTACTTCAAGTTGATAGTGGATGTCGCTCTCCGCCAAATTGCCGCTCATTATATTTTAGTTAAAAGATTTATGTAATTGTTGAACCTGGCGCGGCTGCCAACTGCGGCCTAGGTGTAGTCAAGCGTCGCGGTAAAAAATAGCTCACTCAGGCGAAACGAATGTGACAGTTAAACGAGCCATACCGGAGTCTAGACGACCGCGTCCCCCTCGCGGCCACGAGCGCTACACATTCTAGTCTATTGTCTTTCACGCATCAGTTTATGTCTATTTTAACTAAATAGTTTACATATTTCTGTGGATGATAAGATATTGTGTATGGTACACACTATCTTACCCTGAACTGACATGTTTCCTAGACAAAATCCAATATTTCCAGTGCTGCCGTTCATTATGCCAGATTCCTTAAATTGATAAATGTGATCGGTTGTATCATTTAAAAATTTATAACTTCTACAAAACAGGAGTAAATTTTGCTTGGATACAGGGTGCTAAATTTATTTAGACATTATTTTGTGTTTCTACTTCAATGTTCTTAACATTTCGTGATATTTTCTTTAATTATCTAGAATCTAGATGGTATCCAACAATATATTTATCAATTTTGTGTTAGAAAAAAAAAATAAGTTACGCTTGTAATGTTTCAAAAGAAACTGACCTATCCCATTTTCTGTTTGGAATTAGACGACAATAAATTGCGTGCGAATTACTTTTATCGTACGAGGTTGATTAAGATTGAGACGGTGGAGAAATGTTTATGTGAATGTTTTTTTCCGACGCTGCAAGAGAATTCGGAAGGTCAGCGGACCCGCGATGACAGCTTCATGACACTTGTAGGAGCGCCAGGTACGTTTGCAGAAAACATAAACTATTTAAAAGTATAAACGACAATATGCCAATAAACTTTTCAAATTATTCAAACATT
Organism: Papilio aristodemus; assembly: GCA_016277805.2. Lineage (NCBI taxonomy): Eukaryota > Metazoa > Arthropoda > Insecta > Lepidoptera > Papilionidae > Papilio > Papilio aristodemus. Next base: position 205,951 of record JAABKM020000031.1, on the reverse strand, counting down.
GAAAATGCACATTTTGATTTATGATTTCTTGAACTCCGATGTTGGTAAAGTTAACGAATATTGAATTCTGCGGCTATTAAATTCGTGACATAATAATTTATTATTTACTAAGATAATGATAAACATACAAGAAATCAAATTGTCATTAAAGCATGTCTATGATTTGCATTTCAAGGCGACTTGCACAGGATGCACCTGTTCTGTCGTCATTAGCCGCACAAATATCGCTCCCCAGAAACTGTGAGCGCCGCGAGATCACAGGGCCAGGCTTTACGGACGGCTGATAGTAACAAAATAATTAGGACGAACCTCTCATGTCTATCCTCTTACGTCAGACCTGGAGCCCGGGAATGACACAGTCACTTATGGCAGTAAGACAACTGCGCGTGCATTACATTCCCTCGCCCGAGCCTCTAAACTCGACTTCCTTTTAATCTTCAATAGCTTAGTGTATGTAAACATTAAATTCTTCCCGCCGAAAAATAAATTCAAGTGATGCAAATTATAATTTTTAAACTATCTGTGAATTTTGTGAACAAAAAAGGTAACTATTTTACAATCACTTGCCTGTAAAATTTCGCGTCCTTTACCCCAATTTCTATTAAAACGTATCAATCTTAATCCACTTTTATTGGTCCCAAATATGGTAGAGACTAAGCGTTTAATTATATTGAAACAAATCGGTATCCGTGGGAATATTGTCATGTTATTCCGCTGGGTCCGATACACTGTGTCTCCGCAGCCGGTACGGGCAGTAAATCTCTAGATATTTAGATCCGGTGCGCGTCTTCGCGGAATCATTACACTCGCGCTCGATATTATATTATTTGACTTTCGAAGTAAGTCCGGAGCGCGGACGGCCCTCGTATATCACGCGGAGTCAGCTTCAAATTTTTATTTCCTCTATAAACATGTTAGTTTTGTCTTTGATTGTCAGATGTCTACTCGCATCGAAAAAAAATACTAGATAAAACATTGAAAAGTGTAAGAGAAGTGTTGTGGCGGGCCGTAAAGTCTCCGTCGCGCCGGAGCGACTGCGCTCTCAAGATTTACAATGTTTATCTTGTAATTATCGTTACGATAACGTCTATAATTTAGGAGAGTTGTAAATTATGATACACAATTTACTTTTTGTTCTACGTTCGTATTGTGATATATTTTCTGTTTTTCATCTACGTTGTCTTTTTTAATTTTAAATCCTTGATAGAATTCAAGGATGTATGGGTTACATGCATTCCCCTATTCTAAAATGAGCTGACATTTTTCTCCTCCTTATTTTGTAAACTTCAAGGAGGTTGCTTTTAAAAGCATAACAATATTTAGCTTTCATAATTAAAATTAAAAAAAAAACTCATGCCAGTATCAGTTGACACTGATTTTTACCTAGTCGTGGGGATTTCAGCCGTGGCTAAATTATTTTATTCTATTTATATGTACCTATAGGTCATGCCCTCACCTTTCGGCAACATGTTAGCAAATACTATTTATTTCCCTCGGCATCTTCTACAACTAGGGTGACCTTTTTTGGTAACATAAAGCGGCATGTCCCTATTCCTTAGCACATCACGCACGTCATTAGGCGACATTCTTCTGCCACAGGCCGTCATCAATTAATACAACGAGAAATAGTTTTAAACATGTCGACAAGTCAGTCGGCACTCTGTTACAGGATAGATATTGTTTTATTGCTCGCCATCTTCAAAATATTTAACGGCCACTCGGCAGTAAACCGGCTAGAATGTCTTTGAACTAATATTTTATTGATACTGGCGACCAGCGAGCATCCGCCGACTATCGCGCTTCTTATCAACATAAAACTAAAACGCTCTTCGTGTCGCGCCCGCGTACACGACACGTGGAGCGACGTCACAAGAGCTGTCCCCGCTCCCCCTCGCTGTACCTGTCAACTCAAAACATAGCTATATGTTTGAACTTTAGCCCATACCGCAATAATTCAACTGTTGTTGACTACAGAAAATGTCATTAAGTCGCCTAAAATTTTAAAAAAATACATATTATTACATCAGTATACTATATATTATAGTTTGCATAAATAGTCCGTGACAATAGATAGTGCATACAGCTACAAATAAACTCCGACGTCATAAAGTCGAATGTCTCATTTAAAGACAGGGGCCTATAGTGTACCTTAAAATATTATTACACTTTAACAACAGATTATTACAATTTCAATCACTTTAAAGATTAAAATAAATGATTCGTTTATTATAATTATACATTTTATTTTGCATCACGAACAGACAGCCCCTGTGGCCTAATGGATAAGGCATCGGCCTCCTAAGCCGGGGACTGTGGGTTCGAGTCCCACCAGGGGTAAACGTTTATATTTTATTACGGCTCATCTCTCTTAACATTTTGTACTAATTTTCTTGTAAGATTGTTAGAGAAATAAAAAGAAATTGTCAATTGTATCACAGCGCCGGCATTTTGAGCGCGCCTCTATCACAGGGCCTCCCTCAGGGACTCCCTCAGGGCTCGTAAATCAGTCGCGTCTTAGAATAATTTTTCATAGATTAGTGAATTATATAGACAAACTAACTCTCATATTCAAAAAGGTTCGTGAAGCTATCATTAATCCCCGCCCCCCTTCCTGTCTCTTCATTCTTAGAAAGCAAAATTACTATTTATTTTGACGCTTTTTCATAATGCACAAAGTAAATATTCATAGCTGCAATAAGTTTAGGGCATCGTGAGTTTATCTTAATTTACCATAGGTCTTCATTACATTTCAAGAAATATCGAATATCGGACTAAGTACTCAGAATTAAAAACAACTTGACTAGTAGTTCTAACAAGTGATTTACTCTGTGGCAGGAGGGTGCGCAAAAGCCTTACGTTTAATGGTGTACCGATTGAGTTTTTATTTACCTCTCCACCGCGAGTGGCATTTATATGTTAATGATCAGACGGGCACCGCCGGGGGGATTGTTTGTAACGCGCTCCTTCTCCTCGTCCCATATGAGTTAGAGGATCTCTACTCATCCTTCTTTACGCATCGATATACACACAAATCTTTCTTATATTTTGTATTAAAAAAATTCATGAATTTTCAGTGTTAATTACTTTAAAGTGGAGCTAGTCACTTCCATACGAACTTTTATTGTGACACAAAAAGTTTTAAGAATAATGAAATAAAATGTACAAAGACGAAGAATGACTGACATCGTTTAGGTAGAATCATCCAGCCCCGCCCTGCTGACGGCGGAACGTAACATGTCGCCGGTGAACGTGTCAGTGTGGCGGTATTTTTATCGTTAACACATGTTCTGGCCTCACTTATTAAAAAGAACTATTTTCGAGTTGATTTATACAAAAGTTTTTCATTCCACCTCCTGCCGGGAATTAATTGCTGACTTCACTCTATTCCTAGTTTTTTTTTTTCGTATTTTTATTGCATACCAGTAATTAATATTTTAATGAGCATTTCGCACTCGACGTCGCTTCAGCTGTGCCTGTCTACTTCTCGGGTAAATTTATGATAGCGTTTACGATTGGCTCCGTCCAGAAGACTAAGTGAAGCTCAGGGAATTTCTTATTCAGCTCCAAAACTAAATTAACCTTAGAATTTATAATTGATAAACAAAATAGAGTTGGTAAATATGTTGCAAAAATTAGCGTTATGGTCATCTAGAAGAACGCGTATAAAGAAGGGCAGTACGGTTAAAGCTCTTGTAATAATATACCAATCCTTAAGCATAGAAATACACAGATTTATGTGTCTACTCTAGAGGTAGAGGTGTGAAAGCTCCTTTTCAATCACGTAGGTATGTATGTGCGCAATATCTTTGCTAACCGATTACTTTATTCGTAGGCGCGTACAGATTTTCATAATGGTGCTGATGATTTTAAAAAACGATAATGGTGCCATATTATCATAAATTCTCATTCCACAGCACCGCATATTTACGAACAAGATGTCACCTGTTGAATTCTTTTCAGGTCTCCGTGGCCGCTCCGTCCCGCCCCCGGGGAGCCGTGCGAACATTTCTCACAGCAATAAAATCTGAACCTATATCCGTTACACAAACGACCTATCTACATGCCATTACACTTATCGTAAATATTACAATCAAAGACCGCTTCAATATTTAAAGCGCGTACCTGTCAGCTCGCCGCGAGTGGGTGTTATAAAATGTTTTTTACGATAATATCCTTTCTGTCTTAAATATCGCCACATTATAGATTTGTCACTGGTTTTTTATACGAAGTAATTGCTTCAATTTCCATCACTTCCCAAATCAATTGTTACTGCGGTGAAAGTACGATCGATACTCATAATACAGGTATTAAAAAAGTGACTTCATGTATGAATGTCCGCGAACTGCAAGTACTTTTTGATCTGATGCCAATGTTTTGAGCGGATGCGAGAAACGATAAGGAATGATCATCAAGATTTAATTTTATTACATTCAATTTATAATTTTTTCTTTTTCACTACTTATTTAAAAAAAAACTTGAATGTCAGTTCTTGAAAATAACATTGCTTATTGTTGTTGTAAAGAAATTGGTGCAGGAAAATAATCTTATACAAATAAAATCGACTTACTTCGCTCCTATTATAGAGCAATAAAATAGATATTTGTCATTCTCTTTACATTTGAATCTAGCAATGCGTATAATTCGTTATTTTTGTGTAAGAAGAAAGTCTACTTCTTGATGCAACAAATGTCATGCGCTACACGACCGAACTGTTGGAATAGCTCACGCTCACGTATTGAGAAACCTGTAACCTGTGTGTGTGTTGTCTGTAATCAATAATTAATACAAATCTTTGAGGATTGGAGCTGACTTCTATGTATCATGGTTAGAAACAATGAGATCGACAGGACGGTCTGAACGGACGGACTGCTTTGAACGTTTGACATCCAAAATATTTAGAATAATTTAGTAATTTATTACACTTTGTTCCGGAATCAGCATCAGCATCAGGTAGATGGTGAGGGAATGAACACTGAAGTTTCAGAATAACTGTTAATGGAAACATAAATAATTCTCTGCCAGTCTGTGTAGCTGTCTAGTCCGCCATCGACAGCGGCCGATGATTGCGTAACTCGAACATCTAGGTCACAAATCCATATTAAACAAACTACATCATTTGGCCGTAAGTTACGACCCGGGAAGCGAACCTGGCCGACGCAGCACGCGCCAAGCGTAAACATTGTAAATCCAACGGCTATGTAAAATTGCGTCGTTTGGAGATTCTGAGGCAGACGAAATCAGAATTTGTATTAATATTTTGAATGTATGAAAAAGCGGGGCATACTAAAACTTCTCATTCATTCGATATTTCGACTCACTTTTTGTCACACAGAATTTTATATTCAGGTGACCCCAACAATCGATGTCTAAATAACTGAAAACAAAATAAAAACACCTAAAATAGCCGACAGCTACGCTACCTCGGAATTGGTGGCTACTATGTCTTCAATCAATATATAATATTATAATAAGTATTATTTGGTTTAAAATAAAAAAAATTACTTACTTATTATCATTATTCCACTACATCATTCATACGTAATGAGTAATGACACTTCTTACTCCGGAGATAAATAAGAAACTAATGTCACCTCCCTTCAAGACTGGTGGAGCCGTTCAGACTACAAGCGATTGTCCACGATGGAACAGATATTATTGACCTTCTTGGTCAGTCGGGTAAATAGGTTTTGCTGAAAATGCTTGTTTTGCCCAATGATTTTAGCTATCTTCTTATTTAACCGTTCCATTTCAGTGATACGGATGACCGAGTTTATTAGTATGAAACTAACGGTGACCAACAACTTTATGATGCCGTCACATACTCCGTGATGAAGTGGTCGCAGCTCGCGGCCAAAACGAACATCGCTGCTAGTTCTCCGTATTAAATATAAATAGTCGGGACGTTTAATCAAGGTGTCCTGAGGGTGAAAGCGAACGCGGGGCAGCGCAATTAAGGTACAGGTTTGACAGCTGACTAATAGCCAGCGGACGACGGAGTGTTTGAGAAGTCGTGTCCGCGTGTCACCGCTAGTGTTTCATGTTAAAAGAACTTGTGTTATGATGTATTCGGGCGACGGATATGATGCATCGCCGGTTGATTCCCCTTTGATAACCCTCATTTGTTGCATGGCCGGACTCGTCTTATCTTCAGCTGTTTTAGTTTTCTTGGACGCGCCGTTCGCGTATCTAGAAATTGATGAAGCGCAGCGATTCGATGAATTATTAGTTTAACTTTTCACTCCAGTAATCCTCTCAACAAACTACTAAACAGAAGGCAGCAAATAACTATAGAGAACATTCAACAGAAATCAATACAATGTAACGAAATGGCGATAAAATTTTATTTTCGATAGTAATAATTTACAACAGGAAACACGTCCGCACGCTCGACACAATATTTCGTGTTGTTGTTGACACAAAGAGCTGTCAGTGCTCGGACGGCGTGCGCGCGAAATATTGTGCCGCCGTGACGGATGCCGCTTGTTGTTCAAACTTTACTCGTTTTTGTAAAAATAGTATAAAATACAGTTCAATATGCAACGGTCAATCGTTCGAACCGTTGCCATACAAAATGTCC
>JAABKM020000030.1:7099936-7112305 GCA_016277805.2 Papilio aristodemus | reverse complement strand
TATGTCCGCACGGTACAACTGCACTTGACTTGATGCAGACACTCAGATATTATTGTTGGTTATTTTATAATATTCTAAAACAATAAATTAAAAGGACCAGTTGCATTAAACAAACAAGTTGCCGAAACAAATACAAAACTCTTTGAGAGCTGAATGCGATGGCGACGGCGGCGGCCGCGGGGCCTCGACAGCTGTGTCCTGCGGACTGACTCATCTCTATAGAATAGAAGATCATCTCATCTCATCTCTATAGAATGTGAAGCCGCCACGACACAGGCTGTCCACGAATTAAATAAACACACCAACACGAGTATCTTGTTACCTTAGGTGACGTGAGCACGTTGGGCGAACCTCGACTTCAAAGGAGTTAGGAATGCGACGAGCGCGGCCGAGACCCCATTACATTACAAGACGACACTTTAATGGAACAAATTGAATGGCGCGAGCCGGCCGCCTCTTCGCTACACAATACGGAGATGAAGTGCACTAGGGGCGTGTCAAAGGAATCGTTTGGCCGCGGCCACGCGACAAAGGAGCGCCCGACAGTTAATATCGTCTAGGGTCGCAACCCTTGCGCGGCGCCTGACAACTTGTTGACGTGACGTGTGTCCCCGAGCCCGGGAACGCAGGCTGGGTACCGGATGTTTACGTTTTCCTATTTAGTGGACGGGAGACAGGAGGCTGAGTCGTCGGTCTTCGAGGAGGCAACACAAAACTCTACTTACTGTTTCTGCATGCGACCACTATATATTACTTAACGATGTTTGTCAAGGTTTAAGTTTGAAATCTGACGGAACCAACACAATGCACACATGTAAATAGAGGGCGGCCGCGCCGGGCGGCGCGTGAGCACGCGGCGCGGCGCGGCGCTACTGACCGTGGGCGGGCGGCGGGCGGGCGATGGGCCAGACGTGTGGCGCACGCAGGCGCAGCGAGCAGTCGAGTGGCTGGTCGCGCGGGTCGCGCAGCGCCAGCGCGGGCATGGCGCGGCCGCGGCCGCCAGAGCTGGGTCGCGCCGTCTCTCCGAACAGAGACGTCCGCCCGAGAAGCGCGTGAGCGAGGCACTGCCGTGCTGCCCGCGCTTTTTTGTGAGGTTTTTTTCGCGCGGCGCGGGGGCGGAGCGCGCGCCGCCAATGGCGGGTCGCCGCCCACCGCCCGCCCCGCCACCCGCCTCCACCGGGCCCACCTCCGCCACCCGTTCTTATTTACGTGTCGTATATTAAAAGGGTTTTCCGCGGCTCGCTATGGATTTTCCTCGTGTTTTACATACATACGTCCCGTCGACCAGGCGTGCGCAAGGTTCAGAGCCAGGTTAGTACATCGGTTGCGATACAACTCGAAGTCAAATGTGTGTAGGCAGGGCTAGGCTCCTCCGGACAAGGTATTCATCGTCATTCACCTGTAAATTGACACTGCCGCTTGCCATACGATGTCAATATCGAAATTCTGGTTAGGATTTTGAAGACTTCCAGAACTAATACTATGTTATTTGAACGCAGGTGATAGCACAAATAGGTGTTATTATACTATGTCGATAATGTTTTTGAGGCTTAGTGCCATTGTTACAGCCATCCTGAGCCCGTCTAAATATATTGTAAGTATGCATTAAGGAAAAAAAAATCGAGTAAAAATGTAAACTAAGGAGTCGGCACACGGCCCGGCCGCTCGTCCACCGCCGTCAGTCACTGTCGCGTCCCAACATCGATAATACCATCGACGACGGTGGCAAGGATCCGCTACTTTATGTTTTTTTTGCGGCCCGAGGAGCTGGAGCGATATTGGAGTATTGAGAATCTGTTTAAATCTTAAACTGACGCTAACAATTAGTATCGCGGAATGTGAAACGAGCGACAATTAAACATGCAGGTTTATTGAGCTCTTAATTTAAACTGCAATTGCGTTAAAAGTGCTCGTCTGTCACCTTCGTGCGTCGTGCGAACACGGCCCCGAGCCGCTCGGGCCCGGCCCGCTCGGGTCCTTTCCCGATAACAAGCGAATATAAAATTATAATGGTGGGTCGTTTAGCGCGACACGTGCAGCGCGGTCCAGAGGCGCACGGTGCGCGTGATATATGGGTCGCAGCGCACGACATCTGCCGCCGCAGCTGCCGCCCCCGCCGCCTCCGCGGCCCCTGCCGACTGCATCCATAACAATAGGTACGATCGAACACTGGCTGTAACGTTTGTTGATAAAATTGTTCCAACTTGTATTTTCTTTACAAAGAATGTGGATCAAGGATGGGTCAGCTACTTGTAAAGTGTCTCTTGTACGCGGATGACCGAGTGTTGTTTGCGTCATAGGCGGAGGACCTACAATTTATGGTGAATAAAAAGGATGATTCTCGGGGAGTTAAAGGCATGAAGATGAACTTAGATAAAACGAAAGTAATGGTGTTTGAGAGAGAACAAAGTAAGAACAGAGCTGAGTGGAACGTTGATGGTGAAGAACAAGATGATGAGTTCGTTTTCTTGAGATGTAACAAATGTTCAGTAGAGATGGTAGACATGTTCAAGGCTTTGAACGAGGAGTGAATGTGGGTAATAGAATAAATGGGGCTATAAGTTCAGTAGTGAGGATTCAGAACGTGTCAATGCTGTGTTTGGCAAGTGAGAGCTGGGTTTGGCAGACAAAAGCATGCTAGTAGAGTTAATGCCGTTGAGATGCGATTCCTTTCAAGTATAACGGGCGTTACTTTGAATGGTAGATCGAGAAGTAGATGTTGCGGCAAGAATTGAGAAAGAGTGTTACAAGATAAGTTTATGTTGCAAAAGTGAGCGGCCGATACTGCCTCTAGGGAAAGTTCCAGGACATTACATTGATCACATTAGTGACATACTAAAGAAAGACAATGTGAGAAGTACCCGTAACCAGCCCGTAACCGATTAGCATGTGAGCGTCGATGTACCTACATATGTATGTGTGTAAATGAATTAAGAGAGTGTGCCAGGATCGTATCAAATGGAATTCCATAATCTCTATCTTCCCCTCAGAGTAACAGGAATGAGTGTGTATTCTTACAACCCATTTCCTTATTCATTATAAGTTACGTCACAGGTGCGTGCCTGCTGCATGCAAGCATGCGAGAATGCGTGCGTGCGTGCTTGAGGACGTAAATAAAGAGACAAATACTTGTAGTGGGGGGTACCTGCGGGGAGCGGGCAGTGCGCGCGCAGCAGCCGCCGCAGCCTCGCCGCCGGGTAGTGCAGCCAGCCGCGGGACTCGCTCGCTCTCTGCAAACAACACAAAACCTTCAAATAATACACTTTTTTCTCACCCTGCATTAACTTATTGTTTTTAACTTTAACTAATCATACGGTTAAAAGGTGAACAAGTAGCGCGATTGCTGCAATAAGTAAGCGCCATACATATTCCTCTCAGTGGGAGTTAAAGTCCTGCAGGGGACCCTGTCGTGGACCACTGAGCCAGGCGGCCAGCGGAGCCCGGCTGGCGCGGCCTCACCCGCCCAGGCCCCTGTGGCTTCACGTGACCCCTCTTTTACTAGAACCTACTACCCACAATGTAATAGGCTCACAGACGGGCAGCATCATCTATATACAGTAAAGGTATCGAATAATTTTATTTCAACAAAATAGGGAGAACGCTCGGGCGCTCGTGGGCGTGGCATCGCCGTCGTCTCGCTCACTAATGTATGCAACTTTTCCAACCGGCGCGTTTTTTATCGCAGTCGCGCGCCGCATTAGAATTTTCAGGCGAGAAAATCCCACACTCGGTCCTACTTCGCGCTATGTAAACCTTACCGTCCCGGGAAAGAGAGGGTATTCGAGCGGCGCGTGGCGGGAGGCGCTCGAGGCACGGGCCGCGGGGTGCGGGGCACGAGGCGGCACGGACACCGACCGAAGTCTAACCGTGGTGAGAGCGCAGCTCATATAGCCGACAGAATCAAAATCCGCATTGGAACCCAAAAATAGGTTAGTTTATTTAAAATTTTAGTTAAATCCTAAAACTTACTATCGCTTTATCTCCGAGGACCGTAAGGAAATCAGTTGAATAGTTTATCGCCTTCGGACAGAGACGGGGAAGGATGTAAGGCGACTCGCTTAACTACGAGACATACATACAACCTATACACAGGTAAACTGACGGCGGCTCTTTATAAACCCGATGGTTAAATACTAGTTAGCGTTAAAACAGACAGAGGCGGACGGCGACTTTCTTTTGCAAATAAACTTGCCGGCTCAATAAGCGGCACAAAAAAAACAAAGTGTGAATATAAAACATTAATACTTACATTATTGAATAACTCACTAACTGTTTGGACGTTAAGTAACAATTACACTCATATCTTTAACGTTTTCCTTACGTCATAAAGTATTATAACGGCCTCGGTGGCGCAATGGTATCACATATTACGTGTACGGAACGACTGTCACGCGGGTCTCGGGTCGGGCAAAAGTGATGTTTGGGTTTTTTCTACTCTACATTAGCCCGGAGATTGGAATTTGTGCCCGATATGGCGATAGGCTTGCCACCTATCACAGTATGGAAGGGAAAAAGGGTGCACTAACTTGCACATCTGCCTACCCCTTAGGGGTTACAGACGTAAGGTATTTTTTATATAAAGTATTACCATGTAAAAAGGAAGAATGTTTTTTTTACAATTTAACGTTAATTTAATGAAATTTATATGATGCTAATTGCTTGTTGCTGCGTTCTCGGCCATTCCTCGAATGGTACTGGTTCTAGAACTACTTTCAGGCAGACACCTTACAATTTACCAAAGCTAAGATTTCGTGCAGTGATAGTCATGGTATAAGAAATGGACACTAATGGAGCCCGCTGGGGGAGGCTGCCTAACTATACATGACGGTGAAATTCTGAATTTTACGCTTTTCTTTTACAAGTCCCAAACATGCTCCATCGCATTCATATCCGGGGATCTTGGTGGCTACTGCATCTCTCTTATATTGACGTGAGTTGATGAGCTTGTACTGAGCGCCATCGTGTGCTCAATAATATTGTGAGGCTGCAAAATTAACTTTTAACTACTTAATCAACTTGTGTTATTATTCAGCTGAGATTATACTTTTTTTATGAGCAACCGACGGTGACATGCGGGGTGCGGACGCGGGGTGCGGGGTGCGGACGTGCTATCGGCCGCCGCAGGCCGCCCCGATCATCTCGGTCCGGTGACGCGCTGCTCGCCGCTCGCCGCTTATCGAATATTTACAGCATCTCCCTTCGAGTCGGATGGGCATAGGATCGCTTCAGAGCCGCGCCGGCCCTCGTCACTCTCCCGGCCAAAGCGTGCGCTCGGCGGTACCGGTACTCGGCGGATCACTTCTGCACGATCACATTATCGGTTTGTTGAGTATGATCTGGCCGTGAGAAGCTACGTAGATTGTTCATGTGACTTTAAGTCAGTGTTTCCCAACGTGGGGCGTACGTCTACCCGGAGTAAATTTGAAAATGAACTCGACACAAGCTTCACCCTTTCACTCCCTTTTATATGTTTTGAAAATTATCTTAATGTGTTTCGTTAACAATTTCCTAGTGATTTCTTCCAAAACCTACCATTTAATATTCTTAAGTGAACAAATAATTTAAAGTAAAGAGTATTATCCGAAATGCAACAATACAAACTTGGCAAAAGAAATATGAGGAATCTCGCACCAGTAAATTATTAAAAGCATTCTTTCCCAAATTAGTGTCCGCCTATAATATAATAAAAACACTAAAGATGACTAATTTAACCACACACTTGTTTACTGGTCGTGGAAGTAACAAGTACTACCTTCATAAATACTTAGCTGTCCGCGGTTCGGTAAGAAGAGCTACGGAACAGGATGCAGCATGGGAATGTCAATTACTCAAAATAATCTGAGCACTATTATGGCGGACAATACCTAACGACCGAATTTTTTGGAATTTGCTCTTTCGTTGCTTAAAATTGTCGGGAAAGAGAATGGAAGCAGGACATGAACATACATATAAATAAATAAATAAAAGCTTAAACTAAACAGTCCAAGGTTAATGATAATAATTGAAAAAGGGTTCTGTAAAATAACAGTAGTGACTAAAGAAAAAAAAATATGTGATGGGTTTAATAATATAACATATAATAGCAAAAAATTATACAAATTTAGAGCCAACCTCATGTAAAGTCGTTACAAAGCAATGTCAACTGTCGTAGGACCCGATTCGAAGCAATAACTAGGGTGTAGATTATAACTGTAGCCGGGGCCCTAATACCGTTAACTCAGCAAGCAAAAACGAGCGGCTAAAGGTCAGGCGGCACCGGCGCACTGACGGCGGCGACCTTGGCCGCGGCCGTTGCCGGGACCGACCCCAGCGTGCTCTCCGCGCCCCCGCCCGTTACACCCCGGAGAAAGCACTTTTTGCTGCAGTAAAGACCTTAAGATGTTAATTTGACTGTTCTATATCATCTTAAAGTTACAAAACGAGTGAAAACCGGTTTGAAACATGCAGAACAGCGAGCAGTACCTGCTCACCGCGGAGCAAACAGTATCAATACATCGGATTGCTTTAAAAACGTGCGGGGTGCGTGGGGGAGGGCGCACCCATCGCCCCTCGCCCCTCGCCCCACGCAGCATTCCGGGCACTAAATAAAAATTTAGATACTTCTAGCACAATTAGGTATAATAAACGTCAAAGGTATACACACATACAATACAAGCGACCCGGCCCGGTTTCACACGGCTAGCGTTATTTACAGGAATACGTCTCACGACTCGGTAAATATTATGACGTGTGACAGCGGCCTGGATATCAAAAGACGTTCAAGTGTTGGGACAATAAACTTCCATCGCCGACTGGTACAAATTAATAGACCAACAAGTGATTAAAAAAAAGAAACCAGATATAAAATAACTTTATTGTTATCGCTTTGTCTACATATAAATATGCTTCGAGCGACTCGATGTGATATACAGCACAAATATTTTGTAGAATGCGAGTACATGGGCGGCAGGGTGATCCCCAACACAGCTTTGAGCTATTTCTGTTCGGGCCTTGTCCGCTATAAGAGCTGTGACCAAACAAATAACCGAAAACGTATATATATGCTTATGTTTCAAAATATATATCGAGAGTGCAAGCATGGCGTCGTGTCTGCAGCTCGCTGCGTGCCCGCGCTGTCTGCAGCTCGCTTACAGGTCGCCTTGGGTTATTTTTTCTGTACCAAACTTTTGTATTTGTATCAAATATCATATATTTAGTTTCGAGGTAATATCCGAGATAAATGTTCTCCTCTCTCGAGCTGGTCCACCCGAGGGGACAGGGCAGAATACGTTCGGACTGTCATTAACATCAGACGAGGCAGTAGGCAACTCATCTCGGACGACGTCTGTATATGTTTTGAATTCAATAACAAAAATTACCTTCCTCGTATGTCCGGACAATGAGTGTAACATTTGTTGATAAAGTTCGTCTTTTAGAGGACAAGTTCGCCTTTTAGAGATATAGTGTAACAAAGTGTAGCCAAGCCCGGAGAGCAGAGAACGCGCGAGACGCTGAGAATGTTTCACAAGAGAGGACGCGCAGAGGTCAGTACGGGCAGTCGTAACGGCGCATGGGAATCATTCTGTATTTCAAAGATCGATTCTTTAAAATAAATGATATTTCTTCGTAAATCATTATTTATTAATTTGGTTTATCAACAAAATTACAAGTACATTCTTAGCTTAAAGTAATATTATCCTAAGTACTTAACTACATACAATTTCAATTAAAGATAAACACAGCTTGCATTAATTAGTGGTGCATAAACAAATTAATCGTAACGTAGGAATCAAAATCTAAAGTAGAAAGAACAAGAAAAAAAACCTATACTATTACTATACCAACTAAACTATTACTACATACGGTCACGAGCGGTCTCATTCGAAGAAGAATAAGGAACAAGCGGAGTGCGTCGCAGTCACTCGAGGACAACGTCGTGGCCGTCAGCGTCGCGCCTGTCCTCTACTATGATATGATATTTCTACGGTTCGTTAGGAATTGAAGTCACGCCCGCGTTCGGGGAACACGGGCTGCTAATTAATTCACCTCATGTTGTCCTCGCCTCGCGCAACTTATCTACATTTTTCTATTGGTAGTTTAATCTCATTGAACCGCATGTGACACTAATATACTAGGACATATGATGTGAGTAGCCGCCTGAAATGAGTTTGGTATAGACTGTGTCGATTCGTGCATCGTTGGTACCAATTAAGGTATAGTAGGAGCCGCTGGGAATACCCGACAGCGACAGTGTCGATTACAGGGAGAGTGACTTGTCTCATAAAAAATGTACAAAAAACTTGCAGTCAAGAAAGGGGGTGGGTGCAAATCAGAATAATGAAAGAACCACTCGCATTCTGCGCTTAAACTGTACGCTGTTGCGGGCCATATGACCTGGGATCAGTGGGACTAGCAGGCCATAGGTCTCCCTGGCCCGGTTAGTTCAGGGGGAGCACTTCGAGGCGTCGACACGCGTTTCATGTTATATGACGTTATATATCAACATCATAGCTTTTCGCTCTCGTAATGAGTCGCAGTCGTGTATTTGTGTCGTCGCTGTGCCGCGCGGCAGTGGCAGGGCGCGCGGGCTCGCCGGACGGACGATAATGGGGCTCGCGATCGGTATGAACGGCGCGTGCGGCATGACAATAGCGAGTGCGCATGGGCCGACGGACCGCGGCTTCGGGGAAGGAAGCTCCTCGGAACCGCACCTGCTCCGGCCGCACCTGACGATCGCCTATCGGCCTCTAAATAGATGTTTATTGATGATTCACGATCTATTAGCATACCCCGGTGGGAACGGCCGTGCGCGTGTCTCAGTCGCCGCTATCGAGTGCGACCTAGTCAGCAGGGTACGCTCTAGTCTATATTGACCCTCGTTTTTTATGTTATGTTATCCATTTGTTGTATTTGTCATTTCAGTTGTATACGTTGAAAAATGGGATCAGATCAGCAGAAGGAGAGATATAATCGTCACGCCAGCAGTCTTTCCTTCGTGTCGTGTCGGTGACAGCGTGTGACAGTTGCCGGCCCTCGCCCGCTCCTCCCGGAGGTCGGCGACGTGTGCGGTTCGTTTATTTGAACACGTGTAAATTTTTCCAGCGTCGCGTTACACGCGCGTGGCCCGAATGTGACTAGCTCTAGCTCGCCTCGCTGATAATCTGTACATCTCCAGAGATAGAAAGATATTATTTCTCTCCCTCTTTCCCACACTCATGGCATTTTATTAGGAACAAAAAACAAACGAAAACTCAATACGTGCTCCGAATCGATCTTTCTTTTATTTCGCTAGATTCATTCAGTCGATCGGTTGAAGAATCATCAGCTTGAACCTTTCCTCAAATATTAATACTTCGTTAGTAAGTGAGTAGAGCTTTATTACCGAAATAGGAAGGGAAATTTATTTTAAAGTAATGTGTTAAAATGTACCTGACCGCGCTCGCACGTGCGCCACGACGCAGTACCCCATTCCCCCGCCAGCCCACTCCCCTAACAACGCAATATAATAATTCAAGCAACGCAATCGATTAGTTGAATAGATCGCCGTTTGAGAGAACAATATTCAGCGAACGGCAGCGAGACGCGCGTATGCCGGTCACGCGCGTCGCAGGTGCGCGGTGCGAGGTGCGCGGAGCGCATGGCAAGCGACACATGGCTCCGCTATCTGTTCGTCGCCGCAACCATTCGCTTCAGAAGCGGATCGGTTTCGTGAATATGCGTTTGAGGACATAATCGTAGATTCACTGACTTATTTATTTTGCATGAATGCCTGAATATGCCACCCACCCAGCTTATGTTCAGGCAATTAAAAAATATTATAGCAGCCTGAGCTGCGAGTGAAAAGATAGCACGATATTGTTTTAGGAAGAATGTGCAAGTTTGTAGCAAAATTATCTAATGCTAAGGGACGACAGAGATCCAACCTGCATAATTAATCGAAAAATTAAATGTCCGAAAACGCACGGCGATGTCGAGGCGAGTGTAAGTTTGGCGTTATACAGGTGCACCGTACCAGCGCGTCGAATGACACCGTGCGTCTTGAGACGGAGTGGTTACAGTGTGGAGAGGAGGAAGTTGTGCGCAGTAAGTAGGCAAGCGGAACCAACAGCGACGTCAGCAGTTCCGGGAGGGAGCTGCCATGCGATGAGCTCCTCCAGGGTGTCGCAGGCCCACTATCATTGAAATACGTCAAATATTCACCTTGTCCGTCTCGTCCCGGAAGAGGAGTTTCTACATCGAGGAGGCCCGGGCCGTCCTCTCTCGTGCTCTGTGTCGATCGATCTTTATACATTGATATCCCTAAGGTGTCGCTGTATGGACATGTGTTCGCAGCCTTGTTTGCAAAGATTGAGAGACTTGCGCTCGCTAAAAGCACGTACAATAACTACACGTGTTCGACCTACTGGATCCCTATCGCGTCGCATGCGGTGCGCTCGCGTGGGAAGCTGCCGCACCGCCGAGACACGCCGATGTGAGTTGCGCCCGCCGCCGCCGGTCGTCGCTGACAGGCCTTCGCACCGCCAGCACGTCCTCTGCACGTCGCCGACGAATTGATCTTTAAGATCGTCGAGTGTTGCGATACTAAGATATCGATAGGAAAGTTAATACAACCGTTATATAGTTAGTTTTTACGACTACAAAACACGCCAATTGGATATTCCAATCCAATTCGAACACGGGCAACCAAACTAAGAGATCTATTTAAGATTTAGTTTTGCGAAGCCCAAAGCCGGCCACCGGCCCATTGCGCCTCGCCCGTGACCAGAGCCCGGGCGCTTCACAAGCGAACAGAGCGCTGGGCAATACCAGGACTGGCTTTGGTTAACTATTAACGCATCCATATTCACTTTGAACAGAGCGAAGCGGTAAGATAAGTGGCTGGAACTTATATATTTAAAATGACATTCGTATTAAATTTTCGATCGGGTTCTCGTGCGGCGGCCAGACGGCGGCCGGTGGACGCCGCGGCGCGGATCACGCGGTTCGCCATTAAATATGTAAAGCAGATAAAATGTTAGTGCACCTTTGCCTTCTAATCGGATGCTAATTCGCTAAAACGGTTTCCGTGTCTCGGGGGCGTTATCGTCTCGATTTACTTATTTCGCGAACCGCTCATAATTAAAATGACATAAATCTTGAACGACGGCGAGCGATGGGGCGCACGGAGCCCGCCGCCCGCACCGCCGCACTTTCGGCGCCTATCTTAATGAACAACAATATAAAGAGGATCAGTTTAAACGTGCTCGTCTTGTCGTCATGATCATACCGTTTTCTTAATTGATGAAATAAAAATCGTGTGCGTCGCAGCTTCCGCAACCTTCGCAGGACGTGCTATATGCTGCTATAACCACATCAATCAATCAAAGTAAATTTATTGAAACTTCAATAATCTTCTTCTCGAATATGCTTAAATACGTATCTCATACGCAATATTTATAATTATAGGGGAACAACATGTTAAACATATGCAGTTTATCCATAGCATTTGCTTTTGCAAAATAGGTTTCTCAAAACTTTGTTAGATTTAAATACTAGTACACCTTCAAACGGCTTACGTTGTCTGTTTTACCTTCGTGGCTTTACCTTTACATAACAAAACAGTTTTTTATAAAGTGTGAGCGAGTTTATTGAATATTTAAATTTTCAGGAAAAAAATGTACCCGAAATGAGTTATAATTCTAAGAAATGTCAAACAAGTCATTTTGACCACCCTTGGTAGTTCTAGTGTTAATCTAAGAATAAAGTGCAACAGAGGCGGGCGCAGTGGACGAGTTTGGCGGCGGGAGCGTGTGTATAAAAAAGCGTGAAGTAATTACGATAGCGGCCAGAAACGGCGATAATAAGCGCATTAACCGACGGCCGGCGGCGGTAATTTATGCGCAGCGACGAGTCGGGGGCGAGGGGGGGGGCGCTATTTGCCGCGCATCTGTAGCACCCGATGCTGGCCGCACGCCGCTGCAATCGTTGTTTGAACCTTCAAATTAAAACAACGAGCGAATAAAAACCCAGCGGCTGCCCACGGACTCACGGGCACGTGGTGTTCACGCGTGCGTTCTAAACGCCGCGTCATAATGTGCAAGAAACGCAAACTATTATTAAAACAATTAACTTTTGGCTTTCACTTTGCACTTTCCTTGACATTACAAACTCATTTACCAGTAAAATATATATTATTATTATTAGTAAGTTTTGGCAGACGTCTGAGAGATATTCCGTAATTAACTCGCTCCATACTTGATTCAGCTTCAATCAATGTCTTTACATTAATCTTTGTGATGTAAAGATCTTTGGGATCTGAGACTAGACTACACTCCACGTCCTGTTTCAAACTGCACCGCCGGTCATCTGGTTCTCATCTATGCAATAAGTAAATTCGATTTATTTATTTAT
>JAABKM020000030.1:6678656-6694302 GCA_016277805.2 Papilio aristodemus | reverse complement strand
AATATATTACCACAAATGTTTGATATGAAATACACACAACTGAATGAGCTAAAAGGTAAAAAATATACAAAATGAATACAACATAAATCGATGTAGCTATTGCTAGTAACATAATATTATATACCTTTAATAAGTTGCATCTCTCGATTTAATATAAAAAATTTACGTCATGAACTGTGATCAGTTAATCGACTTGTGTAATTAAACAAAAATGTTTTCTTATTAAGTACAAATATTCTAAAATGAATATTTACAATGCATACCTTAAGGCCTGCCTCCATCGCGTCTAATGTTTCGTTGGGCAGGTCTGAAAGCTGAGCTTGTACAATTCTGACTTCCTCGAGGAGCGTCTCAAGATTGTTAGACAAGTCCTCCTATAAACACAAAACTGTATCAGTCAAGCTGCAAGCAACAATTTATTATTAGACGTGGAATTTTAAGACACCGTTGTGTATATTCGAAATTTAAACAACATGATGAAACAATATTAAAACATACAGTTAATAAAAACTTGAAGTGTTATAAAATTCCTCGTCATTTTGTGACCTAGCGAAGGAAAATAGTCCGTAACAGCATTCCAAATGCAAGGGACTAGAGGTCGGATTGAATTCAACTCAAAAATGGGATCAATTAGCTTGCTACTTCTAGCGGTAAATGATATTTACATATGTAAACGTAAACAAATTTTGAGTTGCATACTATCCCGGCCAAAGTTAGCAACACAATAAACAACGCAAACTCATTAATAGCTTCAGAATGTCAATGTTGGCATGACATGCTCGTCTGGACGGTCACAGTTCCTTAAACACGGTAAAAACATCTAAAGCCATTCAAGTGGGAAATATGCTCGTTTTAAGATCGTTCAGTTGGCAATGTATGCAAAAACACAGCGTTTCAAAAGGAGAATGGAGTAACAAAAGAAAACAATATTTATAAAATATTTTTACCTAAATTTTCAATTAATTATATACAGACTGATGTGTAGACTTACTTTGACACATCAAAAAAGTTCAAATAAAAATATAATGTTAAGAATGGTATTCAACCCTTCTTTGTTAGCATTAGTTTGGCGTGTTTAAAAGCTGTGGTCGTGTGATACGCGTTGCCAAGCGAGCTTTTTGATTTCTAAAACAATAAATTCAAAAAAAATCGCAATTAAAAATCGGACAAAAATAATACTTCATCAATCGAATTAAAAAAAATAAGGGAAGTTTTTATAACTTTACATAAGGGTCAATACAGACGGGAAATTACAGGGTTTCAAAATACCTTGTATCGACCGACTAACCTCATTACGCAGTATTTACAATGCGTAGGTTTAAAGACAGTGTAAGAAGTCCTCCCCCTTATTGAATAAAGTAAGCCAAAAATAAACATCTAAAAATAAATCCATTTAAAGCAACGTTTTCGTCGATCGTCTCGTAGTAGCCAAAACTTGGTTATCTTTTACAGGGAAGGTGTTACTCGATTCAAATTAAAATAAATAAAACAATATTTGCATATATATTTATTTTATTACAAATAAAAAAATGACTCGATAAATAAGTTAATTAGTAAGCTGACTAGACATGACTAGAATTAAGCAAATTGCACATTGAATTGTTTGAATTTATTTTCAATTCCTACAGCTACGCTAAACGTGTTTAGTGTAAAGAGATTCAAAGGCGCTTGCCAATAGTTGGCACTACAAGACGAACGGCGAATTCTGCAGACGACGATTTACAACAATAATTTTTGTAATAATTGTGATAAAAAAATTCGTTATAAATTCATGCCAAACATAAAATAAATATCGTAAAAGAGTACAATACGACTGTAGCTCGTTCACCTTGGCTGTCGTCCGGTTCGCATCTTCTGCTGGCGGAGAGTCCTGCTCGGGTGGGAGAGAGGCAACTGGTTCTAGGGATAGGTTGGTTAGTTTATCCTCTGGGATGTCGAAACCTAATAGATGTGTTGTATCCTCGCATAACACGCCCGTCAGAGAATCGGTAGGTGTTTCTAAGCTCAAATAAGAACTTTGATCTTTCCAGCTGCAAATACCGCCGGGAAGATCCATTGATAAATAGTTGGAATCGAACGGTGAACCGCTAGATTCCCGTGGTTCGTCAGTTTCGGAGGAGTTACCTGAACCACCGCCATCTCTATCTCTATCTTTGTCTTTTTTGTCCGTATTTTTTATTTCAGTGTTTAAGTGAATCTGATATTTATGTTTTTTTGCCATTTGTGAGAAATATTCGCATTCGGCGTCGTGATATAAATATTTCTCCGGCCAAAACGGCTGATCTACAAGAACATTTGACTGAATATCTTTGTCATTTACGAGCACTTGCTTCGAATTGACAGTGGGTTTTAGATTGGAATCGGACTTTCGAGTGGGGGCAAAATAATCTAATTCAGGTGTAATTCGTTGAACAAGCAGTTTTTCCGCATCGTCTACCGTAGCTTTTTCTTTCCAGAAGTTATCTAGTTTTATGTTTATGAGATTGTTAGTAAATGGTGTCGGTGCCGTGTTAATTATTGTGGAATTTACACCTTCGACATGATCATCACTAGATTGTTGCACGTACTCCCTATCCGCAACTATTGTATCGGTCACAGAAAGCTTAGAAGTGTTGGGTTGAATATCTTTAATTGCATTCTCATCTTTTGGTGTAGTGTTTTCGGATTTCTCTTTAATTTCCGGTGTTAAAATTACTTCTCTGCAAGAAATCTGACTTTCGGGTAGGATTTCTTCTGGTTCAGGAGATGCTAGAGAAGGGGTTATATTTTCAAGAATTTCTTCTGGTTGTTCATCTAATGACGTTTGCATATCTGTTAGTTCTTTAGGAGTTATGTCACTTGCTACGGATGCATCGTTTTCAGGAAGCAACATTTCTTCTATTTCCCTTTGTAAGTCGGCCATTTTATTTTCCAACGATTGTTCATCAGTCATTCTTTGTTCTTCAACTTCTGTCGGTTCCCTGATTAAAGTAAATAAATGCATGCCACTTTCTTTAGGAATATGCTCCTTTTCTACTTTTTCGCTTTGAACCTTTGTGGCTTCAATAGTTTTGTTACTTCCTAGAGATTGTTGTACTTCGATTACAACATTTTCTTGCTTATTGTTAGTGTCGTGATCGATTTTGACCGTAAGAATCTCGGAAAGAGTTGTAAGATCTTCGACAGCGCTGGGATCTACTTTCCAATACTGAGCTTCAGCATAAAACCTATCTTTAATAGGAGTTTCAATTGATTCCGGCGTTGAAATTGGTGTGTCTATGGATTTTAATGGTACAGTAAATAGTTTTGATTCTGAAGTTTCTTGTTCAGAAGAAGTATTTTCTACTGGAGATGGAGTATCAGTAGTCTCTTCAAATATCTTTTTTTCTTTCTTTTTCTTTTTGGATTTCTTTTTACTTTCTAGCATTGACGCCTGTGAAGATTGTGCAAACAAATCTTCTTTTTGTTTAATCGAAAGTGACTCCACCTCCATTGTTTCTAACAACGTGTCAGGTATTTCGGCTACTTCCATCGATTTGTTTACCTTTTCCTTAGATTTTGAAGACCTTTTCTTTTTATCTTTCTTCATAGGTTGTTTTTCTTCGTCAGAGGTAGTGGGTGCTATCTGCGCAACTTTTGGTTTTATTTCTTTTTCCTTGGATTTTGATGAACGGCTCTTTCTTCCTTTTCTTACTGGTTCTTTTTCATCGTCAGAAGGGCTGCTTTGCAGAGACTCTCCATCTTGTGATTTCAAAGTGCTTGTAAGAGCATTAAATCTATTTTCAGATTTTTCTCGGACATCACTTTTTCGCAACATCCTGGGGACAGATGTGGATCGGTTATCTCTAGATTTAGATCTCGAACGTCTATTTCTATCAACTGTTATAAAACCTTCTGCATCAATTTCTATGTCAGGTTTATTATGTTCCGAGTCAGATTCGTCAACTAAAATAATGGGCGTTTTTGACTTTGATTGTGCTGATTCTTTAGATGGCATAATTTTCTGAATTCTTTCTGGCGATGGTCGATTCGAAGCAACTATTTTCGCCCATGACCCATGAATTTCGTGAGTTTGGGGTTCTTCCAAGCATATTACTTGTTCACTCTCAGGAGATTCTGTTTCTTTTCCTAAAATAGATTCAGTTGTGCATATTACTTCTGGTGTATCAATGACACTTGATGAATGTTCTTGTCCAACCAAACCTTCGGCTAATACTTCAGCATAGGATTTACCGTCATCTGTTAATTTCGTCCAAATATTTTCTTGCCGATCGGAATCAGACTTTTGTTTGCATTCTTGTGAAACAAGGACGATAGGGGCTTCGTCTATTGAAACCACTGTTGATGACGTCTCGCCTTTGATAACTGGAATGTCCTTTTTTTGCTCTTTCTTTTTCTGTTTTTTATTCCGTTTTAATTTTGGCTCCAAGTCTTCTTCAGTAGACGTCTCTATCTTTTTGACATCACATATTTCGCTTTCATGTTCTTTAATATCAATGACACAAACTTCTTCTTTTTTAGGCAATAAAATAGAAGAGTAGGTTTCAGGCATAACATTGATTAGGCGCGTATCTGTTTGTAAAGTTACTTGGTTATCGAAATTTGATGTTTTAGTGTTGACTTGTCTACAGTCAGATGTTTGGTCAGTAGCTTGATATAAATAGGAAGGTGTAAATTCAGGAGCGTCGGCTGATAGTTTTGAGTTAAGAACTGTATTTGAAAAGGATGGTTTAAACTCAGGTATGGAATCAATTTCCGGGAGTAGATCATGTAAATTATGAATGGGTGATTTCTCGGAACGATTACTAGGTTCTATTTTCGATTGAGTAGATTGGTTAAAATCTACTGTTGGGATATCCGAACATTTAACTAGTGTTTTATCCGAGTCCGAACTTAAAACGTTGCCAACCTGTTGCGTGTCAGTACTTAACGTAGTGGATTGATTAGATTGAACAATTTCCGCTTCGATTAATTTTGCCGAGATAGTTTGAGGCACGTTTTCAGATTTTGATAATTCTAATAATTTTTCTGGCAGTAAAACGTCATTTTTTATAAGTTCCGTTACAAGTACCGTCGAAGAGGAAACATCAACATCTTTTATAGAAGAATTAATATCAAGAGTTGACGATTTAGATTGCCCTTCAATCATTAAAAACTTTTCAATATTTGTATCCATTTCTGTAGTTTTTTGTGTTTCAAATGAAGCATCTTTTTCAAGATCAATGACTTCGAACGATTGTTCGAAATCAAGCTCATCCGCAATATTTTGATTCGATTCCAGAACTAAATCTTCAGTCTTCTCTACAGAAATTTCTGAGTCTGGTAAATCAAGAGATAGGTTCTCCACAACGACGAAGTCTTCTACTAAACTCTCTTTTATGGGTGATTCAATATGTTTTGTGTTATTTTGGCCAGTACCATCTTCATTAGTTTTATCATTAATACTCCCTTCTCTTTCTGAAATAGAGGTCATGACCTCTGTTACATCACCAAATACAACTGGCACAAGTGAATTAAATTCATACGTTTCAATCGTTTCTACTTCATTATTTTTAATATTATCGCTGTCATTAAGCACTTCCGTTTCCAATTCAGGTTTGAAGTCAGTGACATCTTTATTATCTGCTTCAATAAAAATGCATGTACTAGAACTTTTTTCTAGAGGTTTTTGGCTGACGCTATCAACACAGTCGGAGTCTGGTAATTTTTCATAATTGGAGAGCACACACGCAGCGTTTTGAGCAAATGCACGTTCAGCCTCCTGTAATTCCATATAATTGTACATTATCGGTACATCAAAAACTTCTTGCAATTCAAGATGCAAACGATCGTTGATTATTGACGAATCGATAGCAATTTTTTCCATACACTTTGATTCCATTTGTATGTCAGATTCCTTCAAACTCTGCTTTAAACACTTTTTATTTAAACCGTCATGTAAAGTTTCGGACAGCAGCTCTGCATTTTCAGCTTGCTGGGTTAAATCTGGTATACCCTTAACAGCAACAAGTGATACATGAACATTATAAAGTGGGGAAGAATCGGAAGACTTGGATAGATTTAACGCATATCTGCTTTCTGCATCACTGATTTCACGATAACTTTGCACTAATATTTTGTTCATTGTCGCACTTTCGTTATTATTAAAGTTAATTGCGTTATGCGAAATTTCAACTTCAGTAATTATTAGATGTTCTTCATTATCATTATTAATCGGTAAAGGAAGTCTATCGTCTGATAGAATCTGCCTTTGCTCTAAATGATACACATTTTTTGATGCATCGATGGGACATTCAAAATTTGAACTTTCTCGAGATAGAACAGAAGCTAAGAGTTTTTCGCCTTTATCGAGTTCATGATAATCATATTCAGGATTTTCAAAATATACTTCATCAATATCATTTGACTTTCTATTCAATTGACAATCGCCATATAACCTTAACTTTTCTTTACTGGCTAAACATGGCGAGTTTTCATCAATATCTACTGTGTCTACTTTTGTAACCAAATCGGTTTCCTCGAGGGAGTCATTGTCCATTAAAAATTGGGAGTTTTCATTTATTTTAATTTCTGCAACACTGGATGAAATGTCTCGCTGTTCTTCATTAACAAACATCTTTAAAACACAAGGATATAGCTTTTCAGCATCAGCAATATTATGATAAATATATTGAAGTGAAAATTCTTCATTTAATCTTATTAATGATAAATATATCGAATTTTCTTCTTTATCTTTACTTTGCTTTACCAAACCTGTTGGCAAATCTTCTTTGGGTACTTGATCAATTAAATTATTTAATACAACTTTTTCTTCGTTAAGTTCATTTGCTTTGTGTGTTTTAGGTTGTTCAATATCTGTAATTGCCATAATCGATCGAGATATGGGCAATATTTCTAGTGTTTCTTCATTATAAACGTTCGCTGCTAAGAGTTTTTCTGAATCAACTATTTCATGATAGTTAAATCGTGGTATTTCATTCTGAAGTATTTTTGAAATTTCGTCTGGTTTGACGATTTTTTCAACTTCCTCTTTATTTGTATTTTCAAATTTAACATCAAACTCCGAAGTTAAAGTGAAATCTGTGAATTTATGTGCATTATCCAAAGCAGAACTGGTGGTATTAGGACCTTGTGTGTCAATGACAATTTCTAAATATGTTGTCGGTGGGACACCTAGATTTTCGGTTTCTTTACGATCTTTAATGTTCGTATCGTTTGTTGAACCTTGTTTAGGAAAAGAACCAATTTCTTCAGTTGCTTCTTTCTCAAGCGTTGTTATTTTTCCATCATTAATATTTAGATTTTCCTTTTCTTCTTCAGAATATATCGTTACGGACGTCGTAGTAAGAGAAGATACATAGTTAGCTGCTTCATTTGTTTCATCATATTTCGATTCAGTTTTTTCAAATGCAGTCTGCTCATTTCTTTCATGAGTTATATCTTTTTCTGCAACATTTTGCACCTTACAATCTGTGTCGACATGGCACTGTTTTAGATTTTCATTATCTTTATGATTCCTTTCAACGTTGGAGGAGAAATTATTTTGTTCGATCAATAGTTGATGATAGTCAAAGTCCAGACGATCAAAGTCAAGATTTAAGGAGTACGTTTTAATCTCCTCTTCTAATGCCTGATATGGAATAGTGTTCGTTTTTATTTGTATAACCCGTTGTCGGTCTTGAACCGAGCCAAATATAGCATGTTCAAGTATGTTTTCTGAAAACTCTTCCATGCTGGAACACTGATACACATCAACGTTACCATGATTTTTATCATCGGTGATATTACCCGCACGTTTATTGTTAATCGGAAATATGTCTTTATCTGATGTAATTTCATCGGAAATCAATTCCGCAACAGATTCCATCTTTATATTAAGAGATTCTTCTTTTTCCATAACGACATTTGTAAGCTGATTGTCTGAGAACATATTAGAATCCTGTGGTAAAGTTTCTGTTTCAGTTGAAATTTGTGGTTCGTCTAAGATATCTTTATCAGTTTTTGAAGAAATAATAGATTCGCTATTGATTTCAGAAATATTTTCATCGTGTGAATCACTGTCTAAAGAGTTTATCTTAGTGTTAAAAACTTTTACAGTTCTTATAGGTGGTAACTTTTTCTCTTCGTGTGTTATTAAATAAATAGTACGTGTTTCTTTGTCTTGTATAATAGGTTCGTATCGAGTAATTTCTTCTACAATGTTAAACGATCTGTCCATCAAAGTATCAGTTACTAACGTTTTATTGTTATTATTTGCCTCGTTAGAACTATTTGGAGATTGTATCGTATTTTGAATTGTATCAGATTGTTTTTCTTCGTTCAAACAATCTTTGTCTTCGGTATTTGATAAATCTGTAATTTCCGGAAGTATAGTGACTTCAGTCGCTATTTGTTTACTATCTTCTTGTAACAAATCAATCTCATTGTTTGCTTGATTGATAGGTGCGAGTTCTGATTCAGAAATGTTTTCCTCTTCAGCCATTAAAGTATTCCAATCCATGGTCACAAGACTACTTTTGACTTCCTGATCACAATGTGTATCCTTTGTAAATGTTTTAGAATCTCGTTCTTTTAAGTTCTCATCGTCGTCCTTAATTTTAATACTTTCCTTCTTATCCGCTTCTTGCCGTAATTCTTGTTCTTCATCTTTTGACTTTATAAGCTTTTCTATTAATTCCTTTTTAGCACATATGGGTTGGTCTTTTTCTAGCAGAACTTGTTCTAACTCTTCATCGACAATTTTGGATTTCTTACTCTTCGATTTCTTTTTATGGAATTTTACTTCAGCGATGCTTTCAAAACTTTTTTTCTCCTCGAAACAATCCATTTTTGTGCTTAAAGTATCGGGAATCAACTGCAGCGGCAAAGAATCTTTGCTTTCAAAGGTTTTATGTTTTTTTGACTTAATTTTTTTATTGGGATCGGTTGCATCCACAACCGTTTCCTTTGGTAAAATAATATCGTGTATTTTATTAACGTTTTCCCGTTCTTCTGTACTATCAGATTGTTTGTGTACTTCGAACACATTAGACATTTCATTGACAACGGTTGGAATAGATTGAATTTTTTCCTCAATTGTTTTGTCCGTATTTTCGGTTATAGTTTGCTGGGCATTTGTCCCTTCTGTAGTTTTTGATTGCTTTTTACCTTTCTTTTTTCTCTTTTGCTTCGATGTTATTTCTGATTCAGTTTCTGTCACAACCGTGACATCATCTTTTGTCCTATATACAATCTCAGAATCTCTTTCTTTATGAATAAAGTGTTGTGTCATCTCTTGTTCATTATGCTTATCTTTTGCGTCCTTTGTGTTTATATCATCAACGCCTTTATTAGAATTACTGGAATCTTTGTTGAAATTTAACATGTTTTCTTGGTACGATTCCCGTGAACTACTACCAGATTCATAACACTTAGTATGAACCGTTATTTCAGTTTCCACATTTCCTGTAACATGCTTCTTATTAGTTTGTTGGTGTTTTTGTGAGTCAACAATAGGTCTTTGTTCAGTTATTTCGCACGGCTGTAACTCTCTACTACTCGTTTTCTTTTTCTTTTGTTTAATAGAAATTTCTTTAGCATCAATTTTATCGTCCAAAGTTTTAATTTTACTTTCGTTTTTATCTACTGCTTCGTCTGATTCTGCACCCATAGTTATTTCTTTACTCTTGTCACGAAAATCTTTTATTTTTCTTTTCTTTAATTTATCTGATTCTTCGATTTCTTTTAGAGCTTTCTCAATTTCGTCATCCATTTCTTTTGGTTTTTTATGTTTATTTTTCTTTTTGGGTTTCTTGTGTTCGATTTCCGTTTTAGTTAAATCTTGTGTACTATCTAAAGTTACAGTTTCGACAACAGTTGCACTATGCTGAACTTCTTTAATAAAGTCTGTACCGCTGGTTTCGATACTAGTTTTGTCATTTTGTTGTTTAGATATATGTAAGTCGCTACTAAGGGGAGCTGAGTCTATTATCTGTTGTTCTGGAGTGTCCTCAAAGTCCTCAACTTCAATAACCCTCCTTGAAATTTTTTTCTTTTTAACGATTTGCGTATCATGTGATTTGGTCGACCGTTTTTCAGGAGCACGTCTTTGTCTTGGCATATCTCTAGAGCGACTACGCTGACTAGGTCTTTCAAATCTGTCCGTTTTAACCCGTAACGATTCTGTTGAATGAACTCTGGGTTCATATTGTATGATAGCCGGAGCTTTTTCCACCTCTACAATTATTTCTTTAACCATTTCCACTTGTGCTACTTGCGGCTCGGGTAAAGTCACAATATTTTGAGCCTTCGCCTGTTTCCGAAGACCTAATGCCAGAATTTCTGCATAAGATAAATCTTGAGATCGCAGCCTTGTTGCGGGACTCACTGATCTGTCGTGATATTCAGGCGGACGTAATTCTGTGTGAATAGGAGCTTGCTCGCACTGTTCTTCAACTTCACGTTCGAAAATTTGTTGTTCTTGATGGTCCTGATTTTCCATCGTTACTTGGTCAATCCATTGAATCTCCTCCGGTTGGATACAAATAATAGATTCAGATGTGTACGCATCACTTTCACTTGCGTTAACAGTCTCACTGTATAGATCACTGGGCTCAACGGCCCCTTCACTTTCGAGACACACTGGCGCACATAGTTCACTTAGGTTGTGTTCCTCTTCGGCGGGAGTGTGAGGGGACTCAAGTGGCACTCTTTGTGCACTAGGTTGCCGGGAGCTAACTGAGCTCGAGCGGGAATTGAAGCCTTTCACTATCTCGGCGTAAGTTGTAGACAGCGGGGCAGGAGCAACTGGTAGCGGGCGATGTGTGGGCCCGGGGCGCGGGGAGGACATTGCTTGCGGA
This sequence comes from Papilio aristodemus, assembly GCA_016277805.2. Lineage (NCBI taxonomy): Eukaryota > Metazoa > Arthropoda > Insecta > Lepidoptera > Papilionidae > Papilio > Papilio aristodemus. The sequence goes on along the minus strand of JAABKM020000030.1, from coordinate 6,683,485 downwards.
GAGCGCGGGCGGCGCTCAGCCCGCGCACGCTCGCCTGCTTCTAGCAGCAGGCTCAATGTCCCTGCCTCGTCGCCGCCGCCCACGAACGGGTCCAACTCGAAGATACACCGAGTCAGCTCTTCGATACGCCGTGTGACCTCCTGATACGCAAGTACGGACATAGATAATTTACAACAGGTTCGCTGACGTGCGAGCGATGGAGGAAGTGAACAAAAAAAAACGACGGTGGCTGCGATGTTTCAAGTATATTTCGTATTAAAATGAAATTATAATAGGAATAGATGACTATATTTCAACTTAATGCTACATTTGACGTTTCGCCTACGTGTCCCTAAGTGGGTCAGCGTCCGGGCCGCCGCGTTGTATAAGCAGTTTGATGCGCTCATTTCGTGCTTGTATCTTGCTTTGAAGCGATTTTATTCTTTCTCGACATGCCTACCAGAGGATATCGATTTTAGAGTTAGTAGAGAGGTGAAAGGGAGCAACAAAAAAAAACAATATGAATGCCAGTAATGCACACAACGCCGTAAACGCCCGTTAACGGGCGCCATAGAGCCTCAGAGTGTAATAAACAAAACTAGAACGTTCGCTAGCCACCTACAAGTGTGGGTGCGGGTGGGAATACGTGAAGAATTTTGGCTGTAAATGTTTCTTACCTGTTGCTGTCGGTTGGCGCGCTCGGGGTCCCGAGGGCTGTAGTTCGGCTGAGCGGCGTGACGCAGCTGTTGCTCGGCATCCAGCAGCTGGGACCGCAGGCTGGCGAGCTCGGCGCAGTAAGCGTCCAGCTGCTGGAGCGCGGCCGTGAGCTGGCGCGCTTGCACCCCGGTCTGCTCGCCGAGCGAGTCCAACGCGCCGCACAGCTCGCTGGCTGCTCGTTGCACTCCTTCCGGAGAGCGCGACTGCGCCGCTACGCCGTCTGGACCAAAGTGTACCTGGAAACACGCACAGTTGAAGTTTCCTGGAATGACTTGAAAGTATAGCCAAAAAATACATTTCAAACCACCACCAAATATAAAAGAACCGAAAAATGTTAAGACCAACGAAGAAACGACAAGCAAAAACCAACAACCAAAGAAATTAAACCAAATCCGATGTAAAGCCCTGAAACTGAAATGAAAACTCACATTAAGTTTTTCAACGGCGTAAGAAATTTTAGTTTTTTGAGTTGATATATCGTTAATTAGTTTTTCTCTTAGAGCAAGCCTGTCCCTGAGTGGCTTTTTCGCATTTTGAGGTGCCTCAATAGTTCTTGCTGTGGCCTCGAGCCAATGGCCAACATCTTTCAATTTCTTTTCGCATCTCTCCCATTCTTCGGCCAGTTCTTGGAGTAAACCGTTCTGGAAAAATATTTCAATTGTTAACAATATTTAAGCTGTATACAACATTTCTATAAAGTTTTTGGTGAAAACAATTTTATTAGAGAAGTATTAAGTAATAACATAACACATTAAGAATGTGTTAAGTACCGTCTTTGCCAATTTCTTTTCGACGTCAACTGTGGCATTTTCTGCCGCTTCAAGCCTCGAAGGCAAGTCACCTGGACTCGTAACACGTTCGATAGCCTCTATTTCCTTAGTCATATCCGCGAGATTCTTAGCTTGCTGCTTACAGCTCTTAAGAGCGTTCTGAAAAATAAAAATATAATTAAGGAAAGTTTAGAGGAAAAATTGAGAATAACGTATGAAACATTACCCCATATTCAGTCTGTTTCTGTTGCGCCTCCTGCAAGTCGGCCAATGGGAGTGGCCGCGCTAGGAATGCACGTTGTGTTTCAACCCAAAGTAGAACCTTCTCTAATAATGCCAGGAATTTAGCCACAGCATCGCAGGCGTCTTCGACGGCGGCCTGGCGGGCTTCAAGCTCGCTACAAACGGCCGAAAACTGGTCTGATAGAGCCATCACCGTCGATTGGACTAGCTGCCGTTCACCAGCGTCGCGGCTACCTTCGACAATTGCGCGGGCGTTACGCGTCAATCGATCGAGGCGGTCGGCTACGCCGGGCACTTCCGCCCTGGTGGCCACCAGGCGCTCCCTGTAGGATTCAGGCGGAAGCGTTCTGTCTCTCGCAGTGAGCTCGGCCGCACGCAGCCAGGCCTGCACACTCTCCACATCGGTCGCGTATTCGCTGCGAGCAGTGCGAGCGCGCTTCCATTCCCTCTCCTTCTCCTCCATGGCCGCCGCCAGCCCCTCGGCTGATAATTCTAAAGCAGACAGTTCTTGCGCGACGTCCGCCGGTGCGGAGCCGCCGTATCTCTTGCGGCTCTCCTCCGTAAAGTTCTTCGTACGCAGGACCAACTCCGAAACTTCGGCTGCTAGCTCGCGCACGCCTTCCTCGTCGTTCTCTCCGAAAACGTAGAAAGTTCCAACTTTGGCTATGAAAACCTCGATCAGCTGTCGCAGCTTCTCAATATTCTCCGCCACGCGGTCGAATTCGGAAACAATGTCGTCGATCTCCGCGAGTCTCGCCGCTAGAGTCTGTCGCAATCTGTAAAAGGAAAAAAAATATAAGTTGCGCGTTCGTTTCGGGCTACGGAATCGCGGCTTCTGGGAGCGCACGCCGGGGGGAAGCTGCCAAAACGCGACGAAAATAATCCGCGTGCGGCATGACGCAGGCCGACAGCCGGTCGACGCGCAAGGTCGCACCTCGTGCTCGGTCGCCGGCGGCTCGCGGCGCTCCACTCGCGTCGCTCGCCCGTCGCTCAATGAATCGCCGTCGCGCCCGCCCCGGTTCGGCTAATTTTATATTCGACACTATTATGTTTGCACGATGACATCAGAGCGCAAGTTTTTCTATCGCGGGCCGTGTTTACGTTGCGAGCGCACGGAGCCGACGTGACATTTCCAACTCTGCCATCGAAAATTAGATTGCGTATTGCGCAACGGAAGGGCATGCGCCGTGCGCCGCGGCCGGCCGGCGCCGTGCGGTGTGGGCGACGTAAACATTACATGCGGCCGCTGCCAAACCACCACAAAACTGAACCGACCCTACACCAACGTCGACGACTGACTTACCGACGGTATGTCTCGTACTGATGATTATTCAACGCGACTCCGCAACACGCGTGTCGCACTCGCAATGCCCGAGAGAGAGGTACCAGTGGTGCGCGACGTAGGGACCAGTCCGGGCGGGCGCGACGGCCGACTGCCGACTGGCGAGCTGGTTTGCCGAAATGTTTACGATTTTACTGCACATTGCATTCCCAGAGCGAGCTTGCTCGCCGCGAAGTGCCGGTCGCTAGCACGTTGTGAGTTGTGTGGTATGGAGCCGTGACCTAATAATGCGCAGCGCGCATGCGCGACCCGCTCGAACACGTCGCACCGTCGTAGTTGGTTCGGATGCGTAACGATTGCACGGACTCTCTTAGACCGTCTGGAAGTCGAATCGATCGAAACTGAACCCTGTTATAACAGAGGGAGCACATGTTTTACTCTCAGCTACAAAGCGACATAAAGCATTCCTATTTCGACCAACGCGCACGAAATGTATTTTCGTTGTGTTTTATAATCTTAGATTCAAAAGTTTTTTTGCAGTAAACGGCGCATCACTAGAGACTTAACTAAGCTCTTGTTTACTTACATTATTTATATTCTGTAACAAAGATATCTAACGGTCGTTGACGGTAAATATATAGTATTACTTAAGCCAAAACCTCAATAACAGATAGTGCAAGTGATTTATTATCAATGAGTGAAACTCTGAGAAAAACAGCAAAGCCATTTGTTACAAAGAAATACAGTCGTATTTAATTTTATTGTAGGTGCGTAGAGTAAGCAAGAGTACTGAGTTCAAATGTTACCGAATGATAAGTGTAAACGTTATCACTACATTAGTATCACGGGCGCGAGTACCAAAATATTAACTGATACGTGCGGTCCTTCGCGCACTATATACAAGGACTTCCTCCCTCCTCACGAAGACATACGTCTCAATCAAACGGACATACAAATATTTTCACATTATTATAAAACGTATTAGTCTAACGGGATTTAACTAAGAGCAATATAATTAAATTATTCAATTAGGCACAATTACGTTCGACCGGGTCGTTACAATGAACATTGAACTGGATTAAAGTTACACTGAACCCGATATTCGCGTGTTTTGTTTATGTTTCTGATATCGATTGCAGGAGGGTGCAGATATAGTGCCGGCCGGGCTTGTCCCGGGGACATTTCAAGGGGAGCGATATAGCAACCCTAGGGATGTACCGCTAAAACTAATATCGGTCTATATCAGTTATTCCCAAAGTGGTCTATATCGACCCCTAGGGGTCTATGACAACCTGCAAGGGGTCTACGTCAGCGAAAAAAAAATTGGGGGTCCATGAAATGAAAATGGGGGTCCACGATAGTGGATCTCAACACATACACTGATAGTACCTGTTTACTTACATCATACTATCTTATAATATCAAAACATTATTTATAAAAGTACTTATGAAGTAAAAAATTTATTATATATGGTTATAAAATTGTGTAAGTTGTAGGATGTTGGTATTCGCTTTGTGATCGTACATGTGTTTTTACTTTAAGTTTTTAACACTAAACTTCACTACAGTTAAAATTTACAGGAAATCAATATCAGGTAAGTAGGGGGTCTACCCAACAGGGAAAAAATGACAAGGGGTCTACGACACAAAAAAGTTTGGGGAACTCTGGTCTATATTTTTATTGCTGTTTTTTTTATTGTTTCACCATATACGTTATGAGGAAGGAAAATTCCGATTCGGATAAAGAATGTCATGGTTGCTTTAAGTAATAAACAATATTTGTTATCTATCAAATTATATATTTACGAGACTTTATTATATAAACTGAGAAAAAATTAT